>SJXQ01005283.1:165647-190348 GCA_006408695.1 Aepyceros melampus | reverse complement strand
AGGGAGGCCTGGCGTACTGCGATTCATGGGGTCGCAAAGAGTCGGACACGACTGCATGACTGAACTGAACTGAACTGAAGGAATCAAATACTTATCTGATACAAATTCTTCCACAGAAAAGAAAAAGGAATGCCCCGGAAAACATTTTATGAAGCTAAAGGAAACTTGGTATCAAAACAAGACAAGGACAATATGTGAAGAAAATAATAATCTTATTCATGAGCATAGCTGGAAAAGATCTTATATATGTAACACTAGCAAACAAAACCCAGTAATACATATCATTAAAAAACAAAAATGACATGTCCAAGTATGTTATATTTCAAAAATCAAAGGTAATGTAATATTAGAAATCTGTTATGGCATTTACCAGTGGCTTCCCCAGTGGCTCAGATGGTAAGGAAAATGCCTACAATGCAGGAGACCTGGGTTCAATCCCTGGGTTGGGAAGATCCCCTGGAGAAGGGAATGGCTACCCACTCCTGTATTCTTGTCTGGAGAATTCCATGGAGGATAGTATAAAAGCTGGCTTAAAACTCAACTTTCAAAAACTAAAATTGCGGCATTTGGTTCCATCACTATACAGCAAATAGATGGTGAAAAAGTCAGAAGTGGAAACAGTGGCAGATTTTATTTTCCTGGGTTCACAAATCACTGTGGACAGTGACTGCAGCCACAAAATTAAAGGACGTTTGCTCCTTGGAAGAAAAGCTATGATAAGGCCAGACAGCGTATTAAAAAACAATCATCACTTTGCCAACAAAGTTCCATCTCAGTCAAAGCGTGGTTTTTCCAGTAGTCATGTATAAATGTCAGAGTTGGACCATAAAGAAGGCCGAGTGCCAAAGAACTGATGCTTTTGAAATGCAGTGCTGGAGAAGACCCTTGAGAGTCCCCTTGGACAGCAAGGAAGTCAAACCTGTCAATCCTAAAGGAAATCAACCCTGAATATTCATTGGAAAGACTGATGCTGAAGCTAAAGCTCCAATCCTCTGGCCACCTGATATGAAGAGTTGACTCACGGAAAAAACCCTGATGCTGGGAAAGACTGAAAGCAGGAGGAGAAGCGGGCAACAAAGGATGAGATGGTTCGATGGCATCACTGACTCAATGGACATGAGTCTGAGCAAACTCTGGGAGATAGTGAAGGACAGCAAAGCCTGGCGTGCTATAGTTCATGGAGTCAAGAGAGTCTGACACAACTTAGCAAATGAATAAGAGTATTTACCACAATAACAGATTAAAAGAGGAAACTCATGATCATTTCAACAGATACAGAAAATCTTTGCCCTCCTGCATTGTCTCTTCCTGGTACAAGAGACTAGGGGGTTGGTGAACAGCTGAGTTCACTTATTTACTTCTCTAGTTTCCTCCTTATTAGTCCAAGTCTTCTCTTAAAGTCACCTTGCTGAGTTCCAGCAACCACTCCTTCTCCATGTGACCAGGCCTACAAACAGTATAGCCTTCTCTCTAGCAGGTGACCTTAAACTCTGACTACATCATTGTAAACAGTCCTTTTATTAAACTGATAGAGTGCATCATTTGTTCCTTGAGAGAATCTTAACTCACAAAGAAAGCACTTTCCTTAATCTGTGAAGAAGTATCTCTCAAAAACTTAGCTTGAAAGTCATACTTTAACAGGGAAATGTTAGAAGCACTTTTACTAAATGAGGAGAAGATTCCCCCCACCATTGTTTTAGTTCATCACACTGAACTATATAGAAATCCCCGACAGAAGTATATAGATTCAAAAGGGACAAATAGAGTTTCCAACCACAAAAGAGCCATCTATACAGAAAGTAACTAAAACTGTTAAGTCTCAGATAAATATGTTACTAAGCATTCACCAAGATTATTGTATGTAAGAACACCACACAAATATCTCATTCCTGTGCATTAGCAACCATTGGAAAATTTAACTCAAAAAAATACTGTTTACAATAGAAACAAAAAATAAGAATAAATCCAACTTAGAATGAATCCAAAGTATGTGCAAGACTTTTGCAGAGTAAATATAAAATATTTTCTTTGAAAAAGAGGAAGTTTAGCAATTGAAAGCATATTCTAGAGCCAGACTGCCTATGTTCAAATCCAGGGACCACCATTAACTATTTAAATGATCCTGGTCAAATTATTTTAATTAATCATATTTTAGTATAAAATGAGAATATCAGTGTATCTAACTTGCAAGTTGTTGTTAAATGAGTTGGTAAAGCATTACTAGCAAGTATTTGGTTTTTGTTTTGCATTATATTTTTACTTGCACCTAAATTTAAGAGGTAAAGTTATAAAATTCTTAGAAGAAAATATGAGCATTCACCTTCATAACATTAAATATGACACTAAAAGTCTGCACTTCAAAAAACACTAACAAGAAAATGAAGACCACTCAGAGAATAGGGGAAATGTTTACAAGTCACATATGAAAATCAAAGCAAATTACAATAAGATTAACACTTCACACTCACTTGAATGCTTATTTAAAAACAAAAACAAAACTAACAAGTGTTGATGAAGGTATAGAGAAACTGGAATCCTCATATATTAGTGGTGAAAATGTAAAATAGGGCAGGCACTTTGGGAAACACTTTTGACAGTTTCTCAAATAATTAAATGTAAAATTACTGTATGACCCAGTAATTCCACTCCATATCCAATTCTAATATCTAAAAGAATTAGAAACCGGTATTCAAACAAATACTGACACATAAATGTTTGTAACAGCCTTATCTACAAAAGCCAAAAGACAGAAACAATCCAAATGTCCTTCAATGAGTGAATGAATAAACAAAATGTGGTGTGTAAATTTAATGAAGTATTACTTAGCCACAAAAAGGAACAAAGTACTAATGCCTACCACAAACTTTAAAAACACGCTCAACAAAAGAAGCTAGCCACAAGAATAACTAAATCCATAGAAAGCAGGTTGGTGGGTGGAAGACAATGGGGTGAGGGAGGAATAGGACATCGTGGCTTAATTGAGTACAGGGTTTTTTGTGTGTGCTGAAAATGTTTTGTTAACTAGATAGAGGTGATGGTTGCAAAATATTGTGAATCTTCTAAAAATATTCCTAGTAATAAGGTTAATTAAATGTTAACTGTCCCCCAACCCTTCCCCTCTCAAAAATCACTCAAAAATGAAATAGAATAAAAAAATACTAGAATACATTAGTAAAGATAAACATTGTATTTTTTTTGAGCTGTTGTTTCAGTCACATACACAGTGTACTAAGACATGTTATCAAATGTAATTCTTACTGAGTCAGCAGCATAAAATTATGAAAAGAACTTTGAATACAACAAAATAAATCTTACCTCACTTACCATATTATAAAATTCCAGCTCTCTTGGACCCCTTGGAGGTGGCTGCAATTGTTTCAAAACTGTGCCATCTGGATGTTGCAGTATACCTACAGAACAAAAATAAGATATTCTAAAGTGCTTTAATAGCCAATTTCATAAATTTAAGTTTCCTTTTACTTATTTCAGAAATTGAAACATTCAAACAACATATTTCAGTGCCTGTTATAGGCAAAGCACCAGGAACACAAATTCTAAATAGCTTGCTTTTGTTGTCTCCAACTGTTATGCCCCTTATAGCCCCCTCAGACTTTCTAATAAACAGAACATATTTAAATTTTTATAGAAATTTTTCAGTAACAGACTTTCCAGGAGATGTTAATTTATAGTTAAATAAGAAGTAAATTAGGCCTTCCTGATAGCTCAGTTGGGTAAAGAATCCACCTGCAATGCAGGAGATGCTGGTTCAATTCCTGAATTGGAAAGATCCACTGGATAAGGGATAGGCTACCCACTCCAGTATTCTTGGGCTTTCCTTGTGACTCAGCTGGTAAAGAACCCATCTGCAATGCCCAGGGAGACCTGGGTTTGACCCCTGGGTTGGGAAGATCCCCTGGAGAAGGGAAAGGCTACCCACCTCAAATTCTGGACTGGAGAATTCCATGGACTGTATAGTCCATGGAGTCACAAAGAGTCAGACACAGCTGAGTGACCTTCACTTTCAAGAAGCAAATTAAAAGCAGTAGCATAAACTGATCCCACTTTTATAAGCAAACAAAAAAATGTTACAGTGGTTCTACATGAATTTCCCATTTTTTTCATTTTTTTAAGTTTCTCTCATCTGTTATAAGAAAGCAACTAAAGTTTTTCCTGAGTCAGATGCACTGTGTAAAGCTGTACTGACAGCATGCAGGCACCAAGCCAAAGCGAAATGTAGGGGCTGAAATCAGGCGCCAAGCCTAGACAAGAAGAGGCACCATTTTATGATATGCCCACTCAAAGGGAAGGCTGGTTTTCATTTATATGTGAAAATTTTAAATTTTCATATATTGAGATTTCATAAAATCATGCTAGTTAGAACACAACAGAGCTCAAATAAATCTATTTCCAATTTTGATAAAATACACTACTTAAGTGTCAGGAATTTTTAAGGACAAAAATGCAGAATTTAATCAACAAAGTATCAACCTAAAAGATATAGTAATTGAGTTTGTTTAAGTGCTACTTATAGAATGTAAGGAAGGTAAACATTAATTTATATGGGTAAGATTGGTTGGTAAGTAATGAAGATTTTGGGACTTCAAAGAACAGTCTAACATAGGTGTTCCCAAAGTCTGGGAGAGCCTTCACACCCACGGTAACAAACATTTTCAATGGGCTAATGAATGAAGGGAGATGTAAAAAAAGCCCTGGAGCTTCCTGATGGCTCAGTGGTAAACAATCAGCCTACCAACGTAAGAAACACGGGTTCGATCCCTGATCCAGGAAGATCCCACATGCCGCAGGGCAACTAAGCCCCTGTGCCACAACTACTGAGCCTGTGTTCTAGAGCCCCGGAGTTGATACTGAGCCTTTGTGCCACAAACTACTGAAGCCCACAAGCCCTAGAGCCTGTGCTCCACAAGAGAAGCCATCATAATGAGAAGCGTATGCACCAAAACTACAGATTAGCCCCTTCTCTGCAACTAGACAAAAGCGTGTGCAGCAACGTAGACCCAGGACAGCTGAAAATAAATAAATAAATAAACCTTAAAAATACTTTATTAAAAAAAAAAAAGGATTGATGAGCTGAATTGGGAGGGAGCATTCACAGTGAAGAGATAACTATGAAGCTCCCCACCTTGAGGCAGACACCTCATCTAGATACAGGTGAGTCTGCCATTAGAAAAACATTTTAGCAGGCAAGCAGAAATCAGACTGTAGACAACAGTGTGGGGTAGCAGGATGGATTAGAGACAATAGTCCTCATACAAAAACAGATTGCTTGATCCAGCAATTCTCCCATACTATTCACTCTGAAAAATACCACTCCAGGTTTTCAGAGAAAGAAGCCATGGAGAAGGAGACAGTAATACCAGGCATTCTCCCAGTGAATGAATTATAGGATCTAAAAGTAAACCACTAGTATCTTACACTGCAGCCAAATCCCTCACAGCTGAAAAACGGTCAGGATAAGAAAAGAAACATTTTGGAAGGCTGCGCCAACACCACATGAACTGAATCTAAGAATGCAGCCCAGTACCAGTTCAACTAAATTCTAGAGGGAATATGATTTGTCATCCCTCACTCTAAACAGAGGCGAAGGGCTTATACTCTATGTGGAACCAAACAAAACAAAAAGTAATATATTTCACTTCCCAGGGTTCTTTTCTTTCTTCTCACTGTTTTTTAAATAAAGTATCCAAACTTCAATTTAAAAATTAAGACATACCAAAAGAAGGAAGTGTGATGTATAACCAAAAGAAAACACAGTCAACAGATGATGACACATAGATGAACGAGTACTTATAACTACCAAACAAGGATGTTAAAACAATTATAAGTATGATGAAATAGAAACTATAGGAAAAATGGATATAAACACTAAATAGATACTTCAGGAGAAATGCAAAGTCTAAAAAAGAACCAAAAGAAATTCTAGAAGTAAAAAGACACAATATCTGAAATACAATTATCAGCAGATGATTAAGAATAGGCAATCAAAGAGACTGATAATAAACTTTAAGGAAGGTCTATAGAAAACATCTAAATTAGTGCAGTGAGAGAAAAAATATCTAAAAAACAAACAAACAAAACAAAACAAAAAAAACACAGAAGAAAGCACTAGTAGCCGTAGGATAATATCAAGCATTCTAACAAATACATAGTTGGAGTATCATAAGGAGAAAAGAGAATGGGTCAGAAAAATAATTCTGGACTTCCACTTCTACATAGTATACAAAAAGCTGAAACACCACCACTCCCATCTTAAAATAAGGAAAAGTTAGATAATCTACAAAATAATAACTTTTCTTGAAACCATTAGTGCACTAAGACTATAAACTACAAACATATAATCTAACCACTATGATATGCCCGATGGGAGCATTCCTTTGCTTATGGTGGCACATGGCAAGAAGATGGGACTACCTTACAAGGCAATAAGAATAATTCAGCTAATATTTTTAACAAACAGTTAACAATAACAAAATACAAGTTAGGGAGAGAATACTAACTTCAAAAAATTACAAAACATTTGCAACATCTTTTTCAGAAACCACTCTCTGTGTCCAAGAAAAAGACTGGAGTAAAAGAAAAAAAAAAAAAAACTGAATAAAAAGATAAAGGTACAGTCCTTGAGAAAGCAGACACCATTTCTGTAAGCAGATAGGGCAGGGAGTTCCTGGAGAAAAAGAACCAGGCACAGCTTTCTTGACATAAGAGAAACCATTTTAGGTCTAAGTCGTTTGGGGATCTAAGCCTGGCCACAATGCTTCCCCTTAAACAGGACCCAGTAATTAACAATCTTAAGGGAAGTTGGATGCATCACCGGCTTAATGGACAAGAGTTCTGAGTAAATTCTGGGAGATAGTGAAGGACAGGGAAGTCTGCCATGTTGCAGTTCATGGGGTCACAAAGAGTCACGACTTAGCAACTGAACAATGAAGTGAAGGATTGCAGGAACAAAGGAAAAGCAGTCAAGAAACAATGTGCGGTACTGTGCTTAGTTGCTCACTAGTGTTCCACTCTTTGCAACCCTATGGACAGTAGCCTGCCAGGCTCCTCTGTCCATGCGGATTCTCCAGCCAAGAATACTGGAGTGGGTTGCCATTTCCTCCTCCAGGGGTTCTTCCTAATCCAGGGATCGAACCCAGTCTTCCACATTGCAAATGGATTCTTTACCTTCTCAACTGCCAGGGAAGCCCCAAGAAACAATAGTTGAGTGATAAAGTCCTAGTTCCTCCTCAAGTTATATATATAACAATCTGATACAGATCACAGCTGTTCAGGAACTACGCCCCTACTCAAGTGAAGGATGGAATGATGAGGTTTCCTTTTCGAACCCTCTGCAATTTCAATCAACTAAAACTTGGACTCTGTCAATCTCTGCACCAATTCTATACTGAATTCTCTGCTCAAGCCCCTTCATGAATATTCCTTAACTTAAAGTTTCCCCAATTTTACCCATTTGGGGAGACACTGCTTTGGGAAAGAGCTCCTTACTTGCTGCAGGTAATAAATCCTTCTTCTCTCGATCTTTGACTTGGTTATGTCTTTTGGCTCAACACCCACCAAGAGAAATCCAATTTTTCAGGTAACACGACTACAGGAAAAAACAGTTCCTCCCAAAACCTTTTCCCCTGTGAACAAAATTAAGTTTCTAGGGTAAGGGCAGTAAATCATGTTGCTCCCAAGGCACAAAGATGGGGAGAATAGTAAGAGAAAAAAAAAAATCCTTAATCCTGGAGGCAAAGAAGGACCAGAAAAGCATGGTAAGTCCTGACTCCAGAGGTGGTCTATTGCTGGAGGAAGAGAAGGAAACTCACTTGCTAAAGTGTTTATCTTCCACAAAAAAAAAAAAAAAGGGAGCACAAGGCAGGAGGGAAAGGGGTAGGACACACATGCTAGATAAATGAAGGGGTGCAACCCTTGGGATACAGACTGGCTGGAACCAGCTAAAACTAAAGTGGCTCTGAGAACAACCCAATCACTGACCTTTAGTTCATTATACATTCATTGTAATAGGTGATACAGTTGTAATGAACCTGGCTGTCAATTCAGGAGACATAAGAGACATGGGTTTGTTTGATCCCTGGGTCGGGAAGATCCCCTAGAGAAAGGAATGACAACGCATTCCAATATTCTTGCCTGGAAAATTCCACGGACAGAGGAGCCTGTGTGCTACAGGCCATGAGGTCGAAAAAGTCGGACACGACTGAACACATATAACCACAACAAGTACTAAAAATCACCCCCACTTAAGCTGAGACAGGTCAGAAGGTGGGCAGTGGCCCAAACCCTGGGAAATCCCCATCCTTCCCAGACCTAACAAGAATACTCACCACCCTCATTAGCACATGAAATTACTGAGCCCTTAAAATCCAAGCCCCCCATGCCCTGGGCCAGCTCTCACTTTCTGACATGGTCTGTCACCAATAAGCAACAGTAGTCTACAATTGGAGGAGGGGCATGAACATAGAGAAAAAAAACCTTCTGAAGCATGGGTGCAAAGAAGACCTAAAGCAGAGGGCTAGAAAGGAATACTGAGAAAAATCCTCCAGCAAATCACTCTCACTCTAAACATAAGATTACAACAGAGGAATTTCAAGCCCATGTTACACTAAAGGTATATTGGTCTGCTTGTACTTTTGAAATACCAAAGATTGGATGCTTAAACAACACAAATCTATTTTCTCACAGTTATAGAGCTAGAAGGCCCAGATCAAGGTGCCAGGTACCTTGGCAAGAGCTGTTTTTCAGGCCTGTGGACAGCTACCTTCTCACTGTGTCCTCACATGGTGGGGAAACAAGAGTATACTCTCTCATGTCTATTTTTATAAGGACACTAATCCTATCGGATCAGGCCCCACCTTATGATCTTGTTTAGTTATAATAAGAAAAAGGAATGGCTAAAAGACAAAGGGAAAAGCCCTCAAAAATAGAACAAAAGAAAATAGAACAAAAATAGAACAAAAGTACCCATACCTCAGGTGAAGCAAACACACCCCCTTCCTAGCTAGCCCTAATTTGCATAGGGGAGGTGAGGGGGGAGGAGACAAAACTTAGAGAGAAACAAGACAGGTTGAAACTCCAATATTCTGGCCACCTGATGCAAAGAACTGATTCACTGGAAAAGATCCTGATGCTAAGAAAGATTGAAGGCAGGAGCAGACGGCAGAGAGGATGAGATGGTTGGATGCATCACCGGCTCAATGGACATGAATATGAGCAAGCTCTGGGAGCTGGTGACAGGCAGGGAAGCCATAGGGTCGCAAAGGGTCGGACACGACTGAGCGACTAAACTAACTGAAGATGGGTTGAGGCCTTTCCTCATTAATCTTAAAGGCCTTGTCTCCAAATACAATCATATTGGGAGTTAGTGTTTCAATATATTAATTTTGGAGGGCACAACAGTCAATCTACAACAGAAGGTAACTACAACAATATAATTCAAACTTGGCTCTAATCCTGACTGGACTGATTCAATCACCAACATTAACAGCTAGCAGAAGAGGTACATTCATTTCAGGCATAAATACTGTTTGCCTCAGTTACTTCAGTCCTACATATGATATCCAGAGTTTAATTTAAAAAATCACAAGTCATATAAAAAAATAAGGGAAAAAACACTGCCAAGAGATAATGCAACATACAGAACAGTTTCAGAGATTACACTGATGTTATAATTATCAAACTTAAAATAACCATAATTAATCTATTAAAAACTGTAACAGGAAAGGTAAGACATGCATGAAAAGATGAGGAATTTCAGCACACATAAATTTTGAGTTAAATGGAATGTAAGAAATAAAAAACATGGTAAGAGAGATTAAAAACTCCTTTCTATTGGTTTACCAGTAGACATAAAAAAAGAGAGGAAGAAATCAGTAAATGTGGGGACAAGGAATCCATAGGGACAGAGGAGCCTGGCAGGCCACAGTCCATAGAGTCACAAAGAGTCAGACATGACTGAAGCGACTTAGCACACACACGCATGCAACAGAAATTAGCCAAACTGAAACACAAAAAGAGAAAAAAATAACTGCATGTTAAAATTTCTATCTGCGGATGGAATAGTCTAGGTAATTTTTAACTTTTTGGGGGGTAACTTTTCCCAGAAATTTCTATAATAAACATATTTTGCTTTCATTAATAGAAAACATACTTGGCACAGGAAAACATATACATTAAATAATTACATACTCTGTATAATCTCAATCTGTAACCAAGTTATTAAAAAGATTTTTTTTTTAATGACCAAAATGAAAATGTCTAAAATGTTCTAAAACTAATAAAAACAAAACTATAGAGCCAGGAAGCTCAGAGAATCATAAATACTATGGGGAAAAAAAAAAAAAAAAAAAACTCCCAGACATTTTAATACAAAACTTAAATACAAAAACAAAAATGGTCAAAAGGATAGGAGATTAAAAAAAGATATACTACTCATAAGAAAGATATCAAACTATGCTATTGTCATATAGACTTTAAGAAAAGAAATACTGAATGTAAAGGATATGCCATAATGATAAAGTTTCATTAAGACACAATGGTAGCAAAGTTTCAAAATATATGAAACAAAAACTGAAAAGATAGACTCACAATTACTATCTCAATAATTCATAAAAACAAGTATTCAGAACATTAGTAATGATATATAAAACTTTAACAACAGTATCAAACAACTTGACTACACTGACACTGATAGAATACTACATCCAACAGAATATATATATTTTTTCACGTATAAATGGAACTTTTACCAAAACTGACCATCTGTTGGACTACACAAAATAAATCACACAGAGAATATTCTCTGACCACAATGGAAGTAATGATAAGACATCTGGGAAAATACCAAATAGACAGAATGTAAATATACTTCTAACTAATCCATGGATCAAAATTCACAAGGGAAATTAGGAAATATTTTAACTAGGTGATAATGAAACCAACATATCAAAATTGTGGAATGCAACTAAAAGTACCACATAGTGCATAGTGCATATAAATGCTTATACTGGAGAAGGCAATGGCACCCTACTCCAGTACTCTTGCCTGGAAAATTCCATGGACAGAGAAGCTTGGTAGGCTGCAGTCCATGGGGTTGCTAAGTGTCAGACACGACTGAGTGACTTCATTTTGACTTTTCACTTTCATGCATTGGAGAAGGAAATGGCAACCCACTCCAGTGTTCTTGCCTAGAGAATCCCAGGGATGGGGGAGCCTGGTGGGCTGCCGTGATGGGGTCACACAGAGTCGGACACGACTGAAGCGACTTAGCAGCAGCAGCAGTAGCAGCAGTATTGCAAAAGAAAGAAGGTTCCAACTTAAGATGCAGGGGGAAAAAGATATTAAAGAAAGACAGAAGCAAAAAAAAAAAAAAATCAGTGCTATAAAAATGGACAACAGAAAAGAATCAGTGAAACTAAAAGGTTCTCTGAGATCAATAAAACTGATAAACCTCTAGCTAAACAGATCAAGGAAAACAAATAATCATTAAATAATGATTATTAGAAATAAATGAAAGATGAGATGTCACTACAAATGCTACAAACATTAAAAGCATAAATGAATTATGAACTTCACACCAATAAATTCAACAACTTAGATAGGGGTTTCCCCAGTGGCTCAGTGGTAAAGAATTAACCCGTCAATGCAGGAAACAAAGGTTCGACCCCTGGTCCAGGAAGATCCCACATGCCACAGAGCAACTAAGCCCTTGTGCCACAACTACTGAGCTTGTACTCTAGAGCCCAGGAATCGCAACTAATGGGCCCATGTGCGGCAACCACTAAAGCCCATGCACCTAGAGCCCATCCTTTGCAACAAAAGAAGCCACCACACCACAACAAAGAGTAGTCCCAGCTCACTGCAACTAGAGAAAAGCCTATGCAGCAATGAAGACCCAGCACAGCCAAAAATAAATAAAAATTATTAAAAAAAAAAAGTAAAGTGTACAAACACCTTTAGACAGAGAATAGAAAATTTAAGTTAATTTATATATACCAATACTGTGGCCACCTAATGCAAAGAACTGACTCATTTGAAAAGACCCTGATGATGGGAAAGATTAAAGGTGGGAAGAGAAGTGGATGACAGAAGCCGAGATGGTTGGATGGCATCACTGACTCAATGCACATGAGTTTGAGTAAACTCCTGGAGTTGGTGATGCACAGGGAGGCCTGGGGTGCTGCAGTCCATAGGGTCTCAAAGAGTCGGACACGAGTGACTGAACTGAACTGATGTATACCAAGGGTTTCCGCATAGCTCAGTTGGTAAAGCATCTGCCTGCAGGAGACCTGGGTTCAATTCCTGGGTCAGGAAGTTCCCTTGGAGAGGGAAAAGGCAATCCGTCCCAGTATTCTTGCCTGGAGAATCCCATGGACAGAGAAGCCTGTCGGACTGCGGCTCATGGAATCGCAAGAGTCGGACACAACTTAGCACTAACGTTTTATGTATACCAAAAACATTGATTTCATATTTTTAAATATACTAAGACAACTGAAGTCAAAATGTGCTCATTAGAAAATTCTATGCAACATTTACAGAAAAAGATACCAGTTTTACCAAGAAAAGTAGGGAACATTTCCCTGCTCACTTTATGAAACCAGCATATTCATTTTTAAAAATCTCATCAAAGACTTAAAACTACAGGCAATTATCTCAAATGAATACAGTCACAGAAATCTTTAATAAAAACACTAAGAAACCAAATCCAAACATGCCAACAAATTTGGCATGGAAAACTCAGCAGTGGCCACTGGACTGGAAAAGGTCAGTTTTCATTCTAATTCCAAAGTAGGGCAATGCCAAAGAATGTTCAAACTACCCCACAATTGCACACATTTCACATGCTAGCAAGGTTATTATACTCAAAATCCTCCAAGATAGGTTTCAACAGTACATGAATACCAAGATGTACAAGCTGGATTTAGAAAAGGCAGAGGAACCAGAGATCAAATTGCCAACGTCCGCTGGATCACAGAAAGAGAAAGAGAATTCCAGAAAAAAACATCTACTTCTGCTTCATTGATTATGCTAAAGTCTTTGACTGTGTGGATCACAACAAACTGTAAACAATTCTTAAAGAGATGGGAGTATCAGACCACCTTACCTGCCTCCTGAGAAATCTGTATGAAGGTCAAGAAGCAACAGTTAGAACCAACCATGAACACCACACTGGTTTAAAATTGGGAAAGGAGTGTGTCAGGCTGTAAATATATTGTCACCCTGTTTATTTAACTTGTATGCAGAGTACATCATGTGAAATGTCAGGCTGGATAATCACAAGCTGGAATCAAGATTGCTGGGAGAAATATCAATAACCTCAGATATGCAGATAATACTATTTTAATGGCAGAAAACAAAGAACTACAGCGCCTCCTGATGTAGGTGAAAGAGGAGTGAAAAAGCTGGCTGGAAACTTAACATTCAAAAAACTAAGATCATGGCATCTGCTCTCATCATTTCATGGCATATAGATGGGAAAACAATGGAAACAGTGACAGATTTTATTTTCTTGGGCTCCAAAATCACTGCGGACGGTGACTGCAGCCATGAAATTAAAAGATGCTTGCTACTTGGAAGAAAAACTATGACAAACCTAGATATTAAAAAGCAGAGACATCACTTTGCCGACAAAGGTCCCTATAGTCAAAGATAGGGTTTTTCCAGTAGTCACGTACATATATCAGAGTTGAACCATAAAAGAGGGTTGAGTGCTGAAGAATTGATGCTTTTGAACTGTGGTGTTGGAGAAGACTCTGAGAGTCCCTTGGACTGCAAGGAGATCAAATCAGTCAATCCTAAAGGAAATCAACCCTAAATATTCTTTGAAAGGACTGATGCTGAAGGTGAAGCTCCAATACTTTGGCCACTTGATGCTTCCAAAGAGCTGACTCACTGGAAAAGACCCTGATGCTGGAAAAGACACAAGGCAGGAGAAGGGCATGAGGACAAGATCCTTGAATGGCAGCACCAACTCAATGGACATGAGTTTGGGCAAGCTCTGGGAGATGGTGAAGGACAGGAAAGCCTGGCATGCTGCAGTCCAAGGGGTTGCAAAAAGTCAGACATGACTGAGCAACTGAACAACAACAATTTATCACAACCATGTGGACCTTAATCCAGGAATGCACAGTTGGTTTAAATATTCCAAGATGAGTAAACGTATTGATGTTTGGGAAGACTGTTTTCTAAGAAAAAAAGGGAGATATGAATATAGAACAAGGAGAAGAAAGAACCCAGTGATATTAGATTTTAATTATAGATATGAATATTAACTTTAATTTTTACCAACAAGAAATATTTCTTAATTCATTCTGCTGAAAGGACCAACAGTAATATCAAGAAGCAATGAGTATACCTGTTACCTAGATGTTGGTTTTTAAATATGATTTATCCCCAAAGGATGTACCTTTCCCTCTCTTCCTTGCTTTTTGCTTCTCTTCATTCTTCTGCTATTCATAAAACCTCCTGAGATAACCACTTCACCTTCTTGCTTTTCTTTTTCTTTGGGATGGTTTTGTTCGGCACCTTCTACATAATATGACAGACCTCTGTCCATAGTTCTTCAGGCACACTGCTATCTAGATCTAGTCCCTTGAATCTATTCATTACTCTGTGAATTTATACAGGATTTGATTTAAACTATACTTGGCTGGCCTAGTGTTTTTCCTGGTTTTCTTTAGTTTAAGCCTGACTTTTGCTATGAGAAGCTTATCATCTTAGCCACAGTCGGCTTCAGGTCTTGCTTTTGCTGACTGTATATACAGCTTCTCCATCTTCCGCTACAAAGAATGTAATCAATTTGATTTTGGTATTGACCATTTGGTGGTGTCCATGTGTAAAGTATTCTTTTATGTTGGTGAAAAAGAGTAGAGAGCTGGCTTAAGACTAAATATTAAAAAAACTAAGATCATGGAATGGTCCCATTACTCTATGGGAAATAGAAAGGGGAAAGGTGGAAGTAGTGACAGATTTCCTCTTTTTGGACTCCAAAAATCACTGTTGACAGTGACTACAGGCCATGAAATCAGAGGACAATTGCTTCCTGGCAGGAAAGCGATGACAAACCAAAACAGTGTGTTGAAAAACAGAGACATTACTCTTCCGTGATGCTGAAGCTCCAGTATTTTGGTCACCTGATGTGAACAGATGACTCATTGAAAAAGTCCCCGATGCTGGAAAAGATCGAGGGCAAAAGGAGAAGAGGACATCAGAGGATGAGATGCCTGGACAGCATTACTGATGCAATAAACATGAATCCAATTAGGCAAACTCCAGAAGATGGTGAGGACAGGGAGGCCTGGCATGCTGCAGTCCATGGGTTGCAAAGAGTCAGACATGACTGGGCAACTGAACAACAACCACCCCCCAAATGAACTAGGTTCTTGAGAAAATAGTGTTTTATATCCGAAAGGAATAAGATGAATGTGGGACATCTTTTCATGCCACAAAGTGAGAAAATGCTTTAAAATATGGGAATATTAAAAAGACACAGGAGCCAGCATGAAGAAGCTCCCACTGCCAAAATCTGGGACAACTAAGCATCAAAATTAAGCAGCAACAATAAAGGCTAAGATCCATCCGTTGAAGTTTGAAAAACCCAGCAGTCCATCCTACTAATTAGAGAGAGAAGGAAAAAGAAGAATGTCAACTAACAAATGTAACAGGAATAAGAGATTAGAACATCATTTTCCAGCTAACATGGTAATAAGTTGAGTTGGTCAAATATCATTAATGAGTACTTGTAACATTTGTCAAAATGTCTCAAAATATTCCTCTCAAATTATTTACCTACAATAGGAAATATTAAACTTAACAGTGGGAAAAATCTGTCAGACATCATTTAATCAGCTGATCAAAGTTATATCACCATTAATGCAATTGACATCCTGTGCTGTATGATATGATGCTTCAAGAAAACAATATAATTCATTTGGTATTCTTAGAAAAAAAAATGCATTCATCTGATTCTAATCATAAGGAAATAATTAAAGAATCTTGAAGAATATTCTAAAAGTCATATGCTTATAGTCTTCAAATATTTCACAGTTTAAAAAGATAAAAGAAAAAAATTTAAGAACTCCTCCGTATGACAGGCAACTAGAGGGTGATAATAACTAAATGCAATGTATATAACCTTAGATGGGGGAAAACTGCTATAAAGAAATATTATAGGAATAGTGGCAAAAGCCAAATGATAAATATTCTGAATTTGATAATTTTACCATGGTTAGGTAAGAAAATGTTCTTATTTTTAGGAGATAGACAAGAGGTCATGATGCCTGCAACTTGGTTTTAAAGGGTTCCACAAAACCATTATCATACACAATAAAGCAATTGTGCAGAATATTAATAGGCAAATACAGATGAATGGTAATATGTATTAGTTTGTTATTCTATATTTGCAACTTTTAAGTTTGAAATTTCCCACCACAGAAATTTTTTAAATTCCTTCAAAAGGAAGCATGATATACAGTATCAGAAACTGAATGTAAATGGCCAGAAATAGTCAAGACAATCAAAAGTGAGATGTTTATTCTACCATACATCAAGATTTATTATACAGCAGTTTAAATTAAGAAAGTGAGGTATTACTGCTAGGATAAACAAATCAGTAAAACAAGTCCAATATGAAACTGAAAGAACTGAGGTATATATGCACAATGGAGTACTAATAAGTTGTAAAAAGGCAATAAGGAAGCAGTCTATGAACTGCTAATACTGATTTCTAGGAAATACTGCTAACTTTAAAAAACAAAGTACAAAAGAGTATATATCTCATACTACTTTTTGTCGAAAGAAAGGAAAAGAAGAAAATAGAGATCTGCTTAATTCTGCAACAAGAAATTCAGAAAAGATAAACCAGAAACAATAAAACTGGTTACCTACAAGGGATGCTGAGAAATGGGATGGAGTGATACAGAAGAGAGTGACACTTCTGATACACCTTTTTTGAAAAGTTTTGCTTTTGGAAGCATATTAATTTTATAAGCATTCAAAAACTGATCACTGAAGGAAGCAAAATGAATTTAAACAGAAACAAACATATTTCAAATGAATATTATTACCATGGAGAAAAGGGAAGTAAATATAACCACATACACAAAAAAATCCTAATCCAAATAGCTTTTGAAAAGTGTCCAACCACATACCCTCAATGAAAGGAATCTAATCTTGAATTCTTTATTCTAGGTTTATTTTCTACAGTAGTACGAGTACAGAAATTCTGAAGATCACAGGATTAAACAAAATTAAATATTGTGGGAGCCAGGTTCTCACTGAGGTAAATGGAAAATACAAATATAGAATCAGGAAAAGGAAAAGAACTCCATGGAGTTGGAATGAAACTGGAAGTATCAGTATGAATTATGATTTCTAAAATATGTATACACACTTTTTAGTAATGTCCATTGAAAAGACCTGGAAGCAATGACATCCCAGTGGTAACAAGCAAACCTGCACCCAGATCTTGGTTTCTAAAAACCATTTCACACTAAAAATGAACCAAGGCTCCTTGGAGAAATGGCAGGTTCCAGAGCTGTGTGGACTTCCCTGGCAATCCACTGGTTAAGACTCCATGCTTCCAATGCAGGCCTTCAATCCCTGGTTTGGCAAACTAAGACCCCATAGGTCATGTGGTGTGCCCTCCTCCAAAAAAAAAAAAAAATTATTGGAAAAAAAAAAAAAGCTTGACAGAAAGGAAGGAAGTGCTCCAAATTGGCCAAATCTGGGACAATTTGAACAGCAAAATAAACAAGTTCTATAACAGATTATGACACTATAAAATAAAAATCCATGACTGCAAACTGATCATAAAAAAGAACACACATACATAGAAATAACAGCTTTTTTTTCTTACAAAGTCAACTATGCTTCAATAAATAAAATATCAACTATATTCCCTATGTTGTATATTACATCATTTTAACTAATTTTATTTCTCATAGTTTGTATCTCTTAATCCCCTTCACCTATTTCACTGCTCCCCAGTGCACATCCCCTCTAATAATCATTAGTTTGCTCTCTAAATCTGTGAGTGGAGAGGCTCCCCCCAACCCCTGCACTCTCCTGGAGCTATTCCTTAGAATCACTGCTCAGTCACTCAGTAGTGTCTGACTCTTTGCAACCTCACTGACTATAGAATGCTGACTATTAAAATAGATAGAGTGGTAGAATTAAAAAAGAAAATCACAATTTTTCAACTATCAGAGTAAAGGCTGCTTCAGGCAGAATCATCATTAGATGTCTAATCTAGGAGTAAAGTATGAGGATCCCAATATTTGCATGAACTTATAAGTATCTCTCCACAGACAGCTTAGTAACACAGGGAGAAAATATTAACTATATACTAGAGAAGCCAAACCACACTTGGACCAGGTGATCAAGTAACATCACTAATAATGGGCAGATAGACAGTGTGGACCTCTAGATGTGATAACCCTAAAAAGGATATCTTATATATCACTTGTATAACATTCCAGCCAGAAAAGTATAACCTGAATGTCATCATAAGAACCCATCATAAATCCAAATTAAATAATGTTTTATTAAGTAACTAGCCTGTACTCTTTAAAGTCTTATCATTTTTAAACAGGCTGAGAAACTGTTACAAATTATAGAATTCCAAGAGACAAGAGAACTAAATGCAACCAATGATTCTAGACTAGACTCTATCCTGAAAAAACCAAATATAAGACATTATTGGAACAGTGGAAAAAATAAGAATATGGACTATAAATGGAAGTACTGTATTATTACCGAAACACAAGTTACTGTGCCCAACGCACTGTGAGATCAAACGATACCAAAACAAGCTTAGAACAGAGAAAGGTTTACTGCAGGGCCATGCAAGGAGATCAGTGGTTCATGCCTTAAAAACCCCAAACTTCCCAAGAGCTATCAGCAAAGCACTGTTAAAGGAAAGGTGAGCGAGGGGTGTGGTTAGTCGTTGCAGGGTCAGATCCTTTGTTTTTTTTTTTTTTTTTTAATTAATTTTTATTTTTTTAGTTTGTTTTGCTTTACAATACTGTATTCATTTTGCTACACATCGACATGAATCAGATCTTTGTTCTTGAGGTCAGGTCATGGTCAGGTTAACGATGTTTAAATTTCCACCAAACAAATTATGTGTTAATGTGTTATTTTCTGTTCTGACAAGAACGAACCAGATCCCAAGCACAACTTTCACCCTTTGAGATCCAGATGCTGGTTAAGAGGAGGCAGATCTCAGCTAGTGTTGCCCAACGCACTGTGAGATCAAACGATACCAAAACAAGCTTAGAACAGAGAAAGGTTTACTGCAGGGCCATGCAAGGAGATCAGTGGTTCATGCCTTAAAAACCCCAAACTTCCCAAGAGCTATCAGCAAAGCACTGTTAAAGGAAAGGTGAGCGAGGGGTGTGGTTAGTCGTTGCAGGGTCAGATCCTTTGTTTTTTTTTTTTTTTTTTAATTAATTTTTATTTTTTTAGTTTGTTTTGCTTTACAATACTGTATTCGTTTTGCTACACATCGACATGAATCAGATCTTTGTTCTTGAGGTCAGGTCATGGTCAGGTTAACGATGTTTAAATTTCCACCAAACAAATTATGTGTTAATGTGTTATTTTCTGTTCTGACAAGAACGAACCAGATCCCAAGCACAACTTTCACCCTTTGAGATCCAGATGCTGGTTAAGAGGAGGCAGATCTCAGCTAGTGGCTCCCTCAGGGCCAGGTCCCCAGACCCTGCCCAACTGTCATCAGTGAGGGAGCCTACTACCCTGGACCCACCTGGCCCTCAGGCTGCCCAAATGGCAGGGGCCAACGCCCTCAGATTGGCCCCATGCAGACCACCACTGCCATTAGTTGGCACAGGCAGGGGTAGAGGAGAGGTTCACTGCGGTCCCCAGGCCTGGGCCAGGCCAGTGGGTGGCCCTGGCCAGGGCTCTGGAGCTCTGCAGAACACAGACCCCCCAGATCATCCAGCGGCCCAAGGTTGGGTGAGGTGGAGGGTACCCCCAGGCAGAGGCTGGGGTCTGCCTCTTACCTCACTCTCCACCTGGTGACCACCACTCCCCCAACTGTTGGCTGAATCCCCCACTAATGGTAGATCACCGACAGTTGGTTGCTCGTGGGAGGGGACCGCTACAGCACTGGCCAATGGCAGAGCAGGACCACTACCGGTTGCTCGCTGACAGCTGGTTGCTTGTGGGAGAGGCCCACTGGCAGAACAGGACCACTACCTGTTTGGGGGTGGGGGTGTCTGGTGTGAGGCGGTAATGGAGCTCAGCAACAGTCAGGTGCTAAGGGCTGTGCTCCACGGCTCTGTCACCGTATCAAACTGTTAAATTTTCCATATTTGATAAATGTGCTGTGGTTACAGAAATAAACACTAAGTACATTCTTAAGATTTACACATTGAGGTATTACTGTGTAAAGAAAGGCACATGATGTATGCAACCGACTCTCAAATAGTAAACAAAAAATGTTGTTCAGTCGCTAAGTCATATTTGACTCTTTCGTGACCCCATGGACTGTAGCCCACCAGGCTCCTCCGTCCATGGGATTTCAGAGACAATAATTCTGCCATATGTTGTCATTTCCTTTTCCAAGGGATCTCCCAACCCAGGGATCAAATCCACGTCTCCTGCACTGGCAGGTGGATTCTTTACAACAGAGCCACCAAGGAAGCCCAATAAAAAATAAATATGTTTTACATACAGAGAGATAAATTCAGAAAAATGTTAAATTCCCTATATTATTCTTGTAACTCCTCTGGAAGTTTGAAATTATTTTAAGTCAATTAGTTTCAGAGGGTTTTTAAAAAAAATAGACCAGTAGTAAGCCAAAACAGTTGTGGGTTTTTCCCCCAGAACAATATCAGTTTAAATCCTTCTTTTCCCTATAGAGCATTTCATTTCTATATCCTAAATTGAATTAAGATACAAATACCTGATTTCAACTTGTTTAAAACCTCAAGGACATTTGAAGGAAATTAATGGTACATGTTAAATATCAAAACAAAAAAGGATTTTATATTTTGGCAAGCTTTTGGATTTCAAATTGGTAGCAATTACATTTTTGTGAAACATATCTATAGAAAAAGTTGCATAAAACAAGACCCAGGAGTTCCCTGGTGGTAAAGGATTCCAGGCCTTCACTGTGGAAGCCCAGGTTCAATCCCTGGTCAAGGAAACTGAGATCCTACAAGGCCTGCAGCATGGCCAAAAAAAAGTTGTATAACGTGCAAGGTATATACTATGATGTACAAGAATGTTTAATACATTATTTTTAACACACACAAAAAAAATAGTGAAAATCTAAAATTTCATCACCAGAGGACTAATTATGACATATCCACACTACACTATCCACTATCCATATAACAGTTTTTTAGATGAAGTATAAGCATGAAAATATGACATACTATATAACACAATACAAAATGAAAGCCAGAAGTTGCAGATATATTTGCATGAAAAAATTGGAAGTGTGTTAATGTGCTTACATATGTGACCAGAAACAAAGGCCTGAAAGGATATATCAGAAAGTTACCAGTGTTTGGGATTGCCCTGGGAGACGGAAAACAGGGGGAAAGGCACTGATATATGTTTGAATTTTTTACCTTGAAAGATCATGTAAATTTACAATTTGAAAATACAAATATTTTGTATTCTTAAAAATACGACATAAATATACTTTGATGAAATCATTTCAGTGATTTTCTGCAAGCACAAAAAATACAGCTCTTGATATCACAACTATAACATAACCTTCTTAAGCAGTTATAACGATATAACAAGATCTATTTTTCTATTCAAGTACTTGGTGCTATTAGTTCCATGTTTTTAAATTTTAACTTAATAAAGCCAACAAATCCCTTTTAGAAATAGGTAAGACATTAATCCTAAATTGAAAAACCCTGCTTACTAAACGAATAGTAATAATTTATTTTTTAAAAATCCACAATGTCTTTAGCAAAGTTTATTCTGAGAATTTCAGTTGATAGCTAAAGTACATCTTGAACTACAAGATGTACTTTACAACTCTAAGTGATTTATGATAGTACAGAGACATAATAAACTCGAACTTTGAATTACTGACCCTCTTGTTATCCATGCTATGAATAAAATAGATTATCATAATTCAGGTGTCCTTTCACTAATAACATTTTAAGTTAAATGTAATAATAAATAAAGCTAAGGACTCCAGCTTCTAGAATCTATACTACTCCTTTGATTAGTTCATTTGGATGACAAATTCTTTCAGTCACTGTTCACAATGTAGCTTTAAGGTATATTAGTTATTAGAGATAACTCTGAACAGGTTCACTATTACATACTTTGATAAGCAGTGGTTACACTAACGTGTTTGTGGTTTAGTTTTGGATATTTTGTTTATTCTCCTTTGTACATAAGTCCATCTTAGGAGCCCTCAGGGAAACAATTATTTTTTTCATGCCTCTAGAATATTATTAGGAATATCATCTTTATAATTCATTAATATAAATCAATAAGTATGTAGTATCAATCTATTAAAAAGTATTCCATAATTACTCTCAAGCTTCCATTAACAGAGGGGACATATAGGAGAATGTCTCTATTCTAAGCACCTTGATATTGTTTCCTTACTTCTAAGCTAAGCACTTGAGAACAATTATTTCTTCCTAACCTGGGTATATCAAAAGAATTGATAATTTTGACTCTTTCAACATTACGGAGTTTAACTGAGCCTCAGGCCACGCAGGAGTCTACTGGAATAAAAAGATTCAGTCTCTAAGGAAGTAACAATTTAACAATTTAAAGGGAAGAAAGGAATACAATTGACTCATCATTAACCCCTAACTTTGAAAAAGAGAAAAGCAGATAAAAGTATTAGAAAATGTTCTTCTCTGACAATTAACATACATACATTGTCCCATCCATTTTCAAAAATCCTTGTTTGAGTGGTTTTCTGCAAGCACAATGTGTGTGTGTTCACTCAGTCTTGTTCAGCTCTTTGCGACCCCATGGCTTGTAGCCAGCCTGCCAGGCTCCTCTGTCTATGGAATTTCCCAAGCAATAATGAAGTGAGTTGTCATTTCCTCCTCAAGGGGAATCTTCCCCACCCGGGGATGGAACTCATCTCCACAGTCTCCTGCAGTGGCAGGCTGATCCTTTACCACTGGGCCACCTGAGAACACGGTGGGGGAAAAGTGCTACGAGGCAGGGCCCTTGGTTTCCATATTCTCCACATAGTACCTGTATGACCTTAGGTTTGTCACTTAACCAGTCTTGGCCTATTATCTCAGCTTAAAATGTCAGTATTATCTTACTAGCCTAAGCCAGAATCATCCTACCAGCACAAACCAACTCGTCCTCAGTGGTTTCCAGGTCAAAGATCCGCATTACTCACATACTCATCTGATTTCCCCAAGTAATCCTGGCCTAGGAACCAGTGTGAGTAAGCTAGGTGAATTCCAGTTCCTAAACTGAACTTTTACATCACCAAGACAATAAAAAGGCCCTGGATTGTGCTTTAAACGCTGTGACTCAAAAAAATGTATTACTCAGGCTAAAGATACAGTCTTAAAAAGATGATCAAGAATGACTGTCTTAACTGTGTACCATCCTGGTACAACAGCAGCGTGTATTTTCAACCGTGAATCCGAGTTTCAGCATTACTGAAACCACGCCTCCCATAGAATCCAAGAGCTATCAGAAAAACCTCTCCAAAGGGCGGGGGAGAGAGATAAACGAGGACAAGCTTTCCCAAAACAAAACAGAACCCAAACAAACAAACATTTAAAAAAAAAACAAAAAACTGTTTTCTTCCCCTCCAGCTATGCAGCTGCACCGAAAAGAGAAGCACTTAGATTAGCATCATCTGCGTTTCATTCCTTTTCTTTTGCAATACTAGCTACCCGCCTATAATAAACAGACCTTGTGCTCAGGGGAGAATTTACTTCCTCATCCAGTAAAAACGAAGTTCCTTATTTTCACTAACAATGAACGCCTTCTCTAATCAATATCCACCCTCCCTGGGGAGACCAGACACTCCTCTCTCGCCACCTTCCACTGCAGGCCTGACACCCCACACCCCAGAAATCACCCCACTTTTCAAGCCCCTGCTGCACAGGTCGCGAGGCTCTAGGGGGAAGTGAAAGAGACCCAGGGTGCGGTGTGCACACCAGCACAGGCGTCCAGCCCGGCCAGTGAGACCCCCGGTGCCTCCGCCAGCCGGGGTCTCGCGGAGGCGGAAGGGGAGCGGCGAGCCCCGCGCCATCCCCACTTACCCACTTTGTCCTTCCCGTACATGTGCCCCGCCACCTGATGCGAGAGGGGCACGCAGCCGTTGAGGAAGCGGAGCCTGCCGCCAGCCGGCTTCGAAGTGCCCTCGGGGGCGGGCTCGCTCGCCGGTGGGGTCCGCATTTCTGGGGGGCCGGGCGCCTCAAGCCGGAGAGGGGATGGCGGCTCCGTTGCCATAACGGAGAGCTGAGGCGGCAGCAGCGGCGAGAACAGGGGGGAAAACAGGGCGGAGGGAGACGGCTCCAGAGGACCCGAGGGTCGCTCAGGCTCGGCCGCGAGGAGGCCCGGGGGTTCCTGCGGCTGGTGCCCGCTGTGGCCCGGGGAGGGGGCCCATGACGCCGCGGAGGCGCAGGCGCTCCCCTGCCCAACTCTCCGCACGGGGCGGCTCTAGGTTCCCGCTTCTCTGCCGCCGCGGCTGCCGATCC
>SJXQ01005283.1:148254-165137 GCA_006408695.1 Aepyceros melampus | reverse complement strand
CTTTGCCGACTAAGGTCCGTCTAGTCAAGGCTATGGTTTTTCCTGTGGTCATGTATGGATGTGAGAGTTGGACTGTGAAGAAGGCTGAGTGCCGAAGAATTGATGCTTTTGAACTGTGGTGTTGGAGAAGACTCTTGAGAGTCCCTTGGACTGCAAGGAGATCCAACCAGTCCATTCTGAAGGAGATCAACCCTGGGATTTCTTTGGAAGGAATGATGCTAAAACTGAAGCTCCAGTACTTTGGGCACCTTATGCGAAGAGTTGACTCATTGGAAAAGACCCTGATGCTGGGAGGGATTGGGGGCAGGAGGAGAAAGGGACGACCGAGGATGAGATGGGTGGATGGCATCACAGACTCAGTGGACGTGAGTCTGAGTGAACTCCGGGAGTTGGTGATGGACAGGGAGGCCTGGCGTGCTGCGATTCCTGGGGTTGCAAAGAGTCGGGCACGACTGCGCGACTGAACTGAACTGCCGTTTCCTTCTGGCCTGAAGAGTTTCTGTTGAAAGATCAGCTGTTACCCTTATGGGAATCCCCTTGTGTGTTATTTGTTGTTTTTCCCTGGCTGCTTTTAACATTTGTTCTTTGTGTTTGATCTTTGTTAATTTGATTAATATGTGTCTTGGGGTGTTTCACCTTAGGTTTATCTTATTTGGGACTCTCTGGGTTTCTTGGACTTGGGTGATTATTTCCTTCCTCATTTTAGAGACGTTTTCGACTATTATCTCCTCAACTATTTTTTCATGGTCTTTCGTTTTGTCTTCTTCTTCTGGGACTCCTATGATTTGAATGTTGGGGCGTTTAACATTGTCCCAGAGGTCTCTGAGATTGTCCTCATTTCTTTTAATTAGTTTTTCTTTTTTCCTCTCTGATTCATTTATTTCTACCATTCTATCTTCTACCTCACTAATCCTATCTTCTACCTACATTATTCTACTATATCTTCCCTCCAGAGTACTTTTGATCTCGTTTATTGAATTATTCATTATATATTGACTCTTTTTTATTTCTTCTAGGTCCTTGTTAAACCTTTCTTGCATCTTCTCAATCCTTGCTTCTAGGCTACTTATCTGTGAGTCCATTTTGTTTTTGAGATTTTGGATCGTTTTCATTATCATTATTCAGAATTCTTTATCAAGTAGATTCCCTATCTCTTCCTCTTTTGTTTGGTTTGGTGGGCATTTATCCTGTTCCTTTACCTGCTGGGTATTCCTCTTTCTCTTCATCTTGTTTATTTGCTGTGTTTGGGGTGACCTTTCTGTATTCTGGCAGTTTGTGGAGTTCTCTTTATTGTGGAGTTTCCTCGTTGTGGGTGGGGTTGTACGGGTGGCTTGTCAAGGTTTCCAAGGTTTCCTGGTTTGGGAAGCTTGTGTCAGTGTTCTGGTAGGTGAAGCTGGATTTTTTCTCTCTGGAGTGCAATGAAGTGTCCAGCAATGAGGTATGAGATGTCAGTGGGTTTGGAGTGACTTTGGGCAGCCTGTATATTGAAGCTCAGGGCTGTGTTCCTGTGTTGCTGGAGAATTTGCATGGTATGTCTTTCTCTGGAACTTGTTGGCCCTTGGGTGGCCTGCTTCTGGTTTTCAGTCTTATTTTTACAGTAGCCGTAAGACTTCTCCATCTATACAGCACCATTGATAAAACATCTAGGTTAAAGGTGAAAAGTTTCTTCACAGTAAGGGACACCCAGAGCAGTTCACAGAGTTACATGGTGAAGAGAAGAGGGAGGAGGAAGATAGAGGTGACTGAATGAGATGAAGTGGAATCAAAAGTGAAGAGAGCAAGCTAGCCAGTAATCACTTTCTTATGTGCACTCCACAACTGGACCACTCAAAGATGTTCACAGAGCTATACAGAGAAAAGAAGAGGGAGGAAGGAGACAGAGGTTGCCAGGAGGATAAAGAGGGGAATCAAAAGGAGAGAGACAGATCCAGCCAGTAATCAGTTCCTTAAGTGTTCTGCACCATCTGGAACACACAAAGAGATTCACAGAGTTGGGTAGAGAAGAGAAGAGAGAGGGAGGAGATAGAGGTGACCTGGTGGAGAAAAAGGAGAGTCCAAACGGGGAGAGAGCAGTCAAGCCGGTAGTCTTACTCCCAAGTAAAAAATGGGTACTGAAGATTGGGGTCTTAAAAGTACAAAATTGATAACAAATACAAAAAAGCAAAGATTAAAAATCTAGAGTAGAGGTTGGATTTTCAAAAATACAATATTAAAGGGGAAAAAGTCACAAAAATAATAAAATATACATATATGAAGTTGCTTTAAAAAATAGGGTCTCTCTTTTTTTCAAAGTAATAGTAGGTTATGAA
Source organism: Aepyceros melampus (assembly GCA_006408695.1). Taxonomy (NCBI): domain Eukaryota; kingdom Metazoa; phylum Chordata; class Mammalia; order Artiodactyla; family Bovidae; genus Aepyceros; species Aepyceros melampus. Next base: position 162,828 of record SJXQ01005283.1, on the reverse strand, counting down.
AATGAAAAAGGAGTAATAGAGGACTTAAAAATTAAAAAAATAAAGAATGATAGTAAAAATAGTAAAAATATATCTAGGGCTTTCTCTGGTGTTGTTGTGGGCAGTGTGGGGTCAGTTCATTTTAGGACAGTTCCTTGATCTGGCTTATAGTTCTCAAGATCTATAGGCCCCTTCCTATTTAGTTGGTACTAACCACAGGGTTTTAACCTATTGCACCTGTTGAGTCTAAGGAAGTTCCCTCTGTTTTAGCTTCTGTTTGCTGTTCTCGTCAGTGTCTAGTTTCTGCCCTGACACAAGGGCGCAGTGGTGGACACTTTTTTAGGCTCACTTGCTCAGTTGTGCTGTGGGAATGGAGGGACGCTGCAAACAAGTAACACTGGCATGTGCTCGCAGTATCTCTGCCACACTGGGTTTGCCTCCGCTCACAGTGTGTGTGCTTTCCCTGTCAACACTGCTTAGGCTCTAGGTTGCTCTGCCGGGAACTGTTTGAGGCTGGCCCTGGGTTGTATGCACTTCCCAGGTCTAAGCCCCTCAGGTTCAGGTACTTGGGTAGCCCTCAGAGGAGCAGACTCAGTTGGGCCTGCGTTTTGTGCCGTTCCTAGGTCCGAGCAGCTCAGGTGACCAGGTGTTTAGTGAGCACGGTCGCTATGACTTATCGTGTGTGGTAGCTATCCCAGTCTGGTTGGCTAGCCCAAGTTAGGTCCCTCAGATTGCCCTTGGGGCAGTAAGGCCCGGTCCTTACTCTAAGCAAAGCAGCCCACTCCTCTCTGCCCAGACCCCGCTTGCTAGTGACAGGTGCAGGCATCTGCACTGCTTCTCCACTGGGGGAGTTACTGTTGGGCACGTAATCTATGGGTTTTAATTATTTATTTATTTTTCCTCTAGGTTATGTTGCCCTCTGTGGTTCCAAGGCTTGCCATAGACTTGACAGTGAGAGTGTTTCCTGGTGTTTGGAAACTTCTTTCTTTTTAAAACTCCCTTCCCGGAATGGAGCTCTATCTCTGCCTCTTTTGTCTCTCTTTTTGTCTTTTGTATTTTTCCTACCTCCTTTTGAAGACAATGGGCTGCTTTTCTGGGTGCCTGATGTCCTCTGCTGGCATTCAGAAGTTGTTTTGTGGGATTTACTCAGCGTTCAAATGTTCTTTTGATGAATTTGTGGGGGAGAAAGTGGTCTCCCCATCCTATTCCTCTGCCATCTTAGGACCGCCCTCCATAATGAAAATATTTTGTCTTTACATAAATTACAGAGCAGAGAAGAAGTGTTGGATATAATTCCATTAGATTTTTCAAAAAAATCCCTTTGTAGTGGTAGACACTCTTTTCCTTGGCCTTGTTCTTTGACTTTCAGATCAGTGAATAGAAGCAAATAGCAACTCATCTAAGAAATATGGGAAAACCACAAGAAGGTTTGTTTTTGGCTGAAATGCATGAAAAATTAGAGGAATCATCTCTGAATTGTTTTTATTAGTCAGTGGCTTCTGCAGCCTTGGGGCATACATTTTGATAGACATGCCAAGTCTCCCACATCTTTGCTGTTAGTGTCCTGTTTCAGGGCTGCTTGCAGATACAGGATCACCTGTAAAACTGGTCACACTTTCATGACTATCCACTCTATTACATTAATTTGTCAATTACTGTGCTAATATCTTGTTTTTCTATATTATTTATTAAATATTCTAATATGTGAAATAATTCCTTTCATATATTTAATTTGTAAATTTTTTATTCTTCATCCTTCCCTGATTGCTTTTCTAGGAAATATTTAGAATAATTTCCTCATCAAAAATTCTCTAGAATTTTCTTATTAAATTCTTTGCAGAACTTTAAGTTAGTTTGGAAGAATTGTCAGCATTTATAAACATTTTGCCGACATAGTCAAAGCTATGGTTTTTTTCAGTAGCCATGTATGGACCATTAAGAAGGCTGAGCACCAAATAATCAATAGAAGACTCTTGAGAGTCTCTTAGAGAGCAAGGAGATCAAAGCAGTCAACCTAAAGGAAATCAGTCCTGAATATTCATTGAAAGGACTGATGTTTAAGCTGAAGCTCCAATACTTTGGCTACCTGATGCGAAGAGCTGACTTACTGAAAAAGACCCTGATGCTGGGAGAGATCGAGGGCAGGAGGAGAGGGGAATGACAGACGATGAGATGGTTGGATGGGATCACTGATTCTCTGGACATGAGTTTGAGCAAACTCTGGGAGATAGTGGAGGACAGGGAAGCCTGGTGTGCTGCAGTTCACAGGGTCGCAAAGAGTCAGACATGACTTAGTGACTGAACAACAACAACAACAACAACAACAACATACCTACTTGGCTTTTTATTGGAATTACTTAAATCAATTCGAAGAGAGCTGCGAATTCATCTTTCCAATTCATAAATGAAGTATACCTTTCCATTAAACATTTTTTTCTAATCTTTTATTGCTGATACAAAGAAATAAAGTTAATTTGAATATATATAAAAGAGATACTAGGCCACCCACATCGGGCATATTAAGGGAGTGTGATACTAGTTTTGCAGGATGGCAAACACCTACCCTCAGCTTGTATGAGAAGTGGAAGTTGGAGTTGTGGGGAGGGACTATCTTGAAATGAGTCATTGGTATATCCTTATGGGGAAGGATAGTGTCCTTGACCTCACGTCAAGAGGAAAGGGTGATGAGAACCACTAGGAGAGTTTTGGCCCATGTCCCCTGTAGTTTAGGAGCCACAAGGCCTTATGTCCTTTTTCTGTTCTTTGAGTCTGTGTGTGTGTGTGTGTGTGTGTGTGTGTGTTCTAAGTTGCTTCAGGTGTGTCAAACTCTGTGCAATCCTTTGGACTGCAACCTGCCAGACTCCTCTGTCCAAGGGATTCTGCAGGCAGAATACTGGAAGGTGCTGTCGTGCCTCCCCCAAGAGATCTTCCAGAACCAGAGATGGAACCTGCATCTCTTACATCTACCTGCATTGGCAGGCGGGCTCTTTACCACTTTTGCCACCGGGGAAGCCCTCTTTAAGTCCATTATGCCCCTAAATATGCTTGTTCTGATAGTTGTCATGTGTCCATGTTAAGATGGCCACTTTGTATAGGCTGATGTGTGCCACCTGCTCTGAAGCCTTGATAATGCTCAGTACAGTTCAGTCACTCAGTCGTGTCTGACTCTTTGCGACCCCATGAATTGCAGCACGCCAGGCCTCCTGGTCCATCACCAACTCCTGGAGTTCACTCAGACTCGCTTCCATCGAGTCAGTGATGCCATCCAGCCATCCCATCCTTGGTCACTGCTGCTAATTCACTTCAGTCATGTCCGACTCTGTGTGACCCCATAGATGGCAATCCACCAGGCTCCACCGACCCTGGAATTCTCCAGGCAAGAACACTGGAGTGGGTTGCCAACTACTAGAAATGAATACACACATCTACTTTTCTTTAAAAATATAATTGATAATCAAGAAAATGCTTTTTAAATAAACTTGTAAGAGTTCAGAGTCCACACAAATCTATGGATTCTTCATCAACTTGATACAAGAAGTAGAAAATATGAACGAAATTTGTTCCCTCCACTTTGGAAATTGATTCTTTGGAGAGATTTAGCCTCTTGATGAACCCATATTATCTTTTTACTGTTAGGAAAAAAGCATTCAATCTCATTGAAAGGAGAATATATAATACTGCTTCTGGGAAGAAAATTAGATGAGTTAGAGCTTGCAGGGTGGTAGAAATGACCATTTTTGATTAACAAATTGTCAGCATGGGAGCACATTCCTTCAATTTTCAGCAATTTGAAATCCCAGCATTAATCAGCTTTTGCTGAATGCCACCCACTGTTCATACAGCAGTGAGGAAGGCAGTAATGAAAAATTGAAGAACTAGCATTACAGTGTTTTTGTTTTGTGTGATGACTTTTTATTATTATTATTATTATTCTGAAATTGGTCAAAACATGCATTGTCCTCCTCAAATGACTTCTGTGAGTGCTTCTTTAAGAAAAATAAATGGTGCTAATAAGTTGACCAGCCCCCTACCAACTAGACATTTAATATATGTTGTAAAGCACATGAATTAAGAATTCAGAATTATAGAAACATAGGGAGTGTTCCCCACTCATGGCTGTCTTTTTCTGGAAATCAAAATGAATCAAGCTATCATAGTGGTCCCAGGAAGCTTAAACCTATTTATAAAATAATGACTTTGTATTTATAAATTGGTTTAATTTAATCCATGCTTTTATTTTTTTGTTGCTTGTTAGGTTCCTACCATGTGTAAGGCACTGCAGGGACTAAGTGGATGTACAAAAATGGTCCTGCTATAAAAGAGTTTATAGTATCCATATACATGCCATTGTTTGGTCCACAATTTTTTACTTTGTCTATATTCTTTTATTTTATTTTATTTATTTTTGGCTGTACCGGGTTTTCTTTGCTGAGAGGGCTTTTTCTCTCACTGTGGCAAGGGGAACTCCTCTAAAGTTGCAGTGCCCAGGCTCTAGGGTGTGCAGGCTTCAGTAGTTGCTGCAGATGGGCTCAGTAGCTGTGGCTCCTGGGCTCTAGAGCACAGGCTCAACAGTTGTGGCACACAGGCTTAGTTGCTCCAAGGCATGTGGGATCTTCCTGGATCAGGGATCAAACCCATGTTTCCTGCATTGACAGTGGATTCTTTTATCTCTGAGCTACCAAGGAATCCCCATATATTCTTCCTCCACATTTTTGATCTATTGAATACATTTGCCAATATTAAAAAAAAATTTATTAGACTATAGTTGCCTTACAATGTTGTGATAGTTTCTACCATACAGCAAAATGAATCAGCTATATGTATACACATATCCCCTTTTTCTTGGATTTCCTTCTCATGTAGGTCATCACAGAGCACTGAGTAGAATTTCTTGTGCTATATAGTACGTTCTCATTAGTTATCTGTTTTATAAATAGTATCAATAGTTTATATATGCCAATCCCAATTTCCCAGTTCATTCTCCATACCCTTCCCCACCTTCTCCCCTTGGTATCCATACTTTTCTCAATGTCTGCATGTCTATTTCTGCTTTGTAAATAAGATAGTCTATAACAGTTTTGATGTGAGAGTTGGACTGTGAAGAAGGCTGAGCGCAGAAGAATTGATGCTTTTGAACTGTGGTGTTGGAGAAGACTCTTGAGAGTCCCTTGGACTGCAAGGAGATCCAACCAGTCCATTCTGAAGGAGATCAACCCTGGGATTTCTTTGGAAGGAATGATGCTAAAACTGAAGCTCCAGTACTTTGGGCACCTTATGCGAAGAGTTGACTCATTGGAAAAGACCCTGATGCTGGAGGGATTGGGGGCAGGGGGAGAAAGGGACGACCGAGGATGAGATGGCTGGATGGCATCACAGACTCAATGGACGTGAGTCTGAGTGAACTCCGGGAGTTGGTGATGGACAGGGAGGCCTGGCGTGCTGCGATTCATGGGGTCGCAAAGAGTCGGACACGACTGCGCGACTGAACTGAACTGATAACAGTTTTTTCAGATTCCAAATACATAGATTAATATACATTTATTTTTATCTTTCTTACTTCACTCTGTATGACAGTCTCTACAAAGGACCCAATTTTGTTCCTGTTTATGACTGAGTAATAATCCATTGTATATATGTATTATATCTTAGTTATCCATTCCTCTGTTAATGGACATTTAGGTTGTTTCCATGTAATGGCTGTTGTGAACAGTGCTATAATGAACATTGGTGGGTATGTCTTTTTGAACTATGGTTTTCTCTGGGTATATGCCCAGGAGTGGAAACATGCAATGTTATTCACACATGAATGTGACACTTCTCACTTCTCTGTCTGTAAACTCTTGTTTTGTGCTTTTTTTTTTTCCAAAACAAAGGCTGGGGGCTGCTAGTTCCTCACTTCTGAGATTTTTGGTCTCCCTTGGCACCAAACTATATTACATTTTCAGAAAGACTTCTTACAGCTAAGTAGTGTATAGACTGTCACCTAGAGGGAGAAAAAATTTGATTGACACAGGACTAGATGTTCTGACCTGGGCAACTTTGTTATTGCCTATAACTGTGAGTAGCTCCATGGGGCAAAAAAGAATGTGAAATGGAAGTTCAATTATTTGTGGTTCAAAGAAAAGAGAGCTAATCTGTGAACTGTTCTCAGTAGAGTGGTTTAGTAATGTGTGATGAAAACCTCAAACAGGAAGTCTTAAGTTGGGGTTAATGACTGCCTCAGAGGATCTGTGAATTTCCTGAAATTATGAATAACATTCTATATTTAAGAAGCTGTGTGTTTTCCTGAGTAGATAATCTATAGCTTTCACTGGATTCTACGATAGTCATGAATTCTAAAAAAGTTGTGAACTATTGGCCTAAGGCAGGGGTTGGTGAATTTTTTCTGAAAAGTACAAGGTAGTAAATATTTTAGGCTTTGCATAGCATTCAGTCTCTGTAAACAGATGGGTATGGCTGTAGCCCAGGGGCCTTAGGTTTCCCACTTCTGATTTAGGCTATGATTTGTTAAGATGGAACTTTCAAAATTCTGTGCTGAAGTACATTCAAATTTTCCCTTTTATTTATTTTTTTCCCCTTTTATATAAATTATATTTACTTTGCTGTACACATAAAACTGACAACACAGCATTGTAAATGAACTATAATTGTTTTAAAAAATCATATTTAACATATGAATTTTATTTACTTAATTTTGTTTTTTTCTTATTGAAGTATAATTTACATGGAATAAAATGAACAATTCTTAAATGTACAGCTTAGTGAATTTTTGCATATGTAAACATCCATGTAGCCACCACCCACATCAAGATATAGAATATTTCCATCACTTCAGAAATGTCTCTTATGTTCCTCTTTAGTCATAATCTTTCCCTCCCCCAGAAATAACCATTCTTCTTTCTTCTATCATAATAACTTCTTTACCTTTTCTTTTTAAAATAAATTTTGACTGTGGCACATGCATGTGGGATTATTAATTCCCTGAGCAAGGATCAAATCTGTGCCCCCTGCAAAGGATGTGTAGAGTCTTAACCACTTGACATTAGTGAAAGTGAAAGTGAAGTAGCTCAGTGGTGTCTGACTCTGTGACCCCACGGACAGTAGCCTGCGCCAGGCTCCTTTGTCCATTGGATTTTCTAGGCAAGAGTACTGAAGTGGATTGCCATTTCCTTCTCCAATTTTATCTTTCCTTGAGCTTCATTTACATGAAATTGTAGAACAATGTGTATTTGTGTATGTGTGTCTAGCTTTTTTTACTCAACATAATGTTTTGAGATTCATCTGTTTTTGAACACACAGACTTTTCATTTAGATGCCCTGATTAATTTATAATATTGTTATTCCTAAAGACCCTTCTGCTTAAATAGCAAGATTTTCTTGGTCCTTTTGTTGTTTGTGTCACTGGACTAAGGGCCACAAGAAGATGCAGGAGAATTCCTATCTCCACCGTCCTACCACTTGGAGTTAAACCACAAAAACAGAAATTGCAATTCAAGAGCTGCTACAAATAACAGATTACATCAACAAATTGAAACATGAGCTCTGAGTATTCTTTGTCATTGGAGACAGTAAAGGTCTAGACATATTATTAACGAGTGAAGGCTCTTGTTTCTCTTTACCCTCAGATTGGTGGGAACTAATTTGGTTTAATACTGCCATTTGTCCATAGGATCCTAAAGAAATGTCTAATGCCCTTTAATCCGGTGATTCTCAGATTTTAATGTGCATGCAAACCACCTGGGGGTTTTATTAAAATGCAGATTATGAGTCAGTTGGTCCTGGTGTAGCCTGAGAATCTGTATATCTAGCCAGTCCCTACAGAGCACTGATGCTGCTTGCATGTGAAACAAACTTTGAGTAGGACTCTCATCTAGTAATCATTATTGATATGGTTTAGACCAGAGATGATGGTATCGAGGGCAGTGACAGTACAAACTCAGGAATAAGATATTGATGAGTTAAAATGGATCAGAAATTCCCGAGAATGGAATAGTACATGAAGAACAGAGGATACCAAGGATGATTCCTAGGAGTTTTCCTTATGAAATTAGATGAATGATGGTAGCTCTGGATACCTATCCAGATTATTATCCAGCTCTGGATTGCTTCTGCCCCTGAATTTTTTGTAGCCATGGGAACTTAAGAATGTGGGTTTCTCCTGGAGCAACATATATTTTCCACCATTCCTATGTCTAGACTTTCAAGGTTTTCCTCTATTAGGTTTACAGCAGATTTTTCTTAAGAAAGGCCTGCACTCTCTGTGTCATAATAGTTACCTGCTTAGTTCTCATGATTCTACCTAACTACCTCTACCTTTCTGCAGTAAATGATGGCATAACATTTGCTCTTAGATTGTTAACACATTTTGGGGCCTACCATTTCACATGGACTTAGGTCCATCGCATCTTCCAGTGCTGTTTTGTTAAGCAGGTTGTTACTTCATGGCAACTTGAACTTCCTCCAACAGACAGATATTTTTATGAAAACATCTGATTTTGTTGATTTTCACCTCTTACTTCAGCTTGCCCACAATCTCTCTAGGAACTGTTGTTCATAACAGTTCACGTTCATGCGTGTTACCTCTTTGCTGAACTCCAACTCACACACACATACCACTTATTTGGGGACTTCATTTACACAATGATTCCAATGACTCTCATATTTTGTAACAGTTCAGTTCAGTCGCTCAGTCATGTCCGACTCTTTGCAAACTAATGAATTACAGCACGCCAGGCCTCCATGTCCATCACCAACTCCTGGAGTTCACCCAAACTCATGTGCATCGGGTTGGTGATACCATCCAGCCATCTAATCCTCTGTCATCCCCTTCTGCTCCTGCCCCCAGTTCCTCCCAGCATCAGAGTCTTTTCGAATGAGTCAACTCTTTGCATGAGGTGGCCAAAGTATTGGAGTTTCAGCTTTAGTATCAGTCCTTCCACAGCCTAAATTAGTAGTAACATTTTATATAGCACTTTTTCCCATTATAGCCTTCCTACCCTTCTCTATAATTCCAAAGACCTGTTTTCAGATGTTTCACAAATAACATTTTCAGTACAAAAGTCTTTGTTAGTTTTATATTTTTAAAAACTGTGTGTATGTGAAAATTTTCTTATATGTAAATAGTATTTATAGCATATAGATAATTCGAAAGATAATTATAAAGCATAGAGACTAACTAGAAATCACTCGCATAGCTATCAATTATCTTAAGAAATAAAATATTATCCAATGAATAAAAATCCTTTCAGTACATTACTCTGTTTCTAAAATAGAGACCATAAATGGCCTGACCCTTGTGATAACCATTATCCTGTTTTTATTTATAGTTTTACCACATATGTATGCATCTTAAAAAATTGCTTAATTTTGCCTCTTTAAAAAATCTTTATGACTGGAATCATCTGTTTACCTTACTTTGTGATTTGCTTCTTTTGTTTAATATTACACTGGTGTTAAGGCATATGGTTATGGTGCATTGATTTAATTAATGTATAGTATCCCATATCATTGATATGTCACACTTTTTGTATTTATCAGGTCTATTACTTTTGGACATTGAGGCTGTCCAGTTTTGGCATATTGCAAATAATGCTTCTATGAGCAGTGCTCAGTTCAGTGTTTAGAATGCATAGGACATAGATGGGAATGGTCAAGGATCCCAAAGTACCAAGCAGAAGGGATGTGAGTGGAGGAGAGAATGGATGGCCAGAGATGTATTCTTTGGGTATTCCTGGAGAACATGCAAAGTAGGCTTTCAGTTAATCTCTTTTAAAAGAGGGGGCAATGGGTAATGGACTTCTGAGACTTCTCTTAAAAGATGTTGGTCTGAGCAGCTTCAATTTCTGCAGTCACTTGGCCTTCGGTGCTGTTCTTCTATGCTGCAACCCCGCAGCTGGGGCATTCAACTTTATAACCCAAATTCCTGGCTATGATTCAGGTCAACGTTTTTATCCTACTATCATAGTTGCTTGTCATAATTTGGCTGGCATCTATAGTAAAGCAGTCATACACTTCCATATTGTTAACAGCTTTTAGAACAATTTTCAAGGTACTTTCAGTCAAGCACATGATCCCATATAATACTATGCATTTTACTTTGTCTTCATAAAAACAAAGCTTTTCTTTTATGGCTTTTTCACAATTAAGGCTGAGAAAAGAGAATTTTATTTTGGGTTAATAGTTTCCATTAGACTAATTGGTTTGTCAAGTAGAAACAAAAAACACATTGAAGGGGGTTAATATTTAGAAAATAAGGTGGGGGAGAGTGAAAGGCAAGGTGTTCCTTTTGTCAATTTTCAATGACTCTGAATGGATGAAGTTGAAACTTACAGCAGGTGGGTCTTTATGCCATTTTCTAGACTTGATGATGACTTCTCTCCATTCTTCATTTTTTTTCACTTAAAAAAATTTTTTTTTAACGTATGATATGAAAGTTGGTCTATAAAGAAAGATGAGCACAGAATAATTGATGCTTTTGAACTGTGGTGTTGAAGACTCTTGAGAGTCCCTTGGACTGCAAGAAGATCCAGCCAGTCCATCCTAGAGGAGACCAGTCCTGGGTGTTCATTGGAAGGACTGATGATGAAGCTGAAACTCCAACACTTTGGCCACCTGATGCAGAGAGCTGACTCATTTGAAAAGCCTCTGATGTTGGGAAAGATTGAAGGCAGGAGGAGAAGGGGACAACAGAGGATGAGGTGGTTAGATGGCATCACTGACTCAATGGACATGAGTTTGGGTAAACTCTGGGAGCTGGTGATGGACAGGGAGACTGACGTGCTGTGGTTCATAGGGTTGCGCAGAGTTGGACATGACTGAGCGATTGAACTGAACTGAATTGCTTTACAGAATTTTGTTGTTTTCTGTCAAACCTCAACAGTGTTCCTCAATGCATGAATCTGTATTCTCTCGTTTAGCTTTGTGACTCTTCAAGATTGGGTGACAGTGTCAGCTATCCCGAACAGTTAGCTAGTAATGTGAAGCTCAGTTTGGCCTTTGAAGTAGCAAAAAGAGGTAGAAAGGGGATGAAGTGTTGAAACTTAGCATCTTACATCTTTATATCATTTTAACTGTATTAATGTACACAAAGCTATATTAAAGTATACAAAATTGATGAGAATTTTGACAGTTGATGCTGTCTACCAATAATTTAATCATTTAGAAAATGCAGAATTGTTTGGTCAGATGTAGCAAAGAATTTTGGGGGGTTTGTCTTTGAGATTTTTATGTGTGTGTGGGAAGAAAAAGGAAATGATTCTTTGCAGTTTGAATGATCTGACACCACCAAGTATATTTGTATAGATGCATCCTCTCTCTTTTCCTTTAACAGACACTGATTATTAAGTGCAGTATTGTTGAATACAGTATTTTTATTAAAAGGTCTTTTATATTGTTCATCTCCTGAGAGGTAATCACAGACTAACTCAATATTTCCTGCAGTTTCTTAAGAGGCTTTATAGATATCATGAAAAGAAGATTTTCAGAGAATTGCTTCTTTTTAAATTTCCTCTGTTGATTGTTTTATAGTTACGGAATTATGTTTCATGGTTGTTTGTTTTTAAAGGATTCTTATTTCTTAAAACAAAACAATGAATCTGGGGAAAAGTTTTCTCAAGTTAAAGTTGGTCACTTTATGGAAACTTTATGGAAATACTTATGTAATTCTAATACCTAGAATGTGCTAGAAAATTTTGTTGATACTGTTAAGATCAATGTATTTCCCTTTCCTTCTGTTGGTTAAGTCTTAAAGAAATGCTCACACCAAGATTTCTGAGTGCTGTATTTGGAGGATTCTTTCATCTATTTGGCACAGATAGAAATGTCATCTTGACCTTGTTTCTGAAGGATGTTTTAACCTCACTAATTAAGCAACCTCCATTGCTATTCAGCAAAGCTCTCTTGAGGGTGAAGGGCCTTTGATAAGGGAAATTCCCTAATTGGATAGGACCTTTCATCATGAAACAGTCATAACATGTTGATTATAGTTTTACCATTAGGAATTCCATTGCTTAACACAACTGGATTATAATAAGAATTTGATTAACCTAAGTCAATTTTAGCCTGGAGATATTTGGAACCATTGAAAAAAGATCAAGTAATCTTAGTAATCCAGGAGTATATAGAAAGAGAATTGGCTTTTGATTCATGATAGCAAAAATAAATATTGTACAGTAGAGTTTGGGTTTGGATAAAATAGCAGTACTCTAACAATTGCTAATGCTTCTTTTCTTTATCTCTCAAATTACATTAAAATTTTTTACTATGAAAATATTCATGAATACATAAAAGAGGAACTGTGTAATGAATTCCCATATACATCACTCAGCTTCAATAATTACTATTTTTTTTTCAATCTTCTGTCATCAATCTCCACTTTTTTATTTGTTTTCTGGGATCACTTAAAGAAAATTCTGCATATATTATTTCAACCACAAATACTTTAGTATTCAATCCTGTCAATCTATTTTATGCTGTTAAAATAACTAAAAATGCTAAAACTTACATGGTGCTTTATAGTTCTAGCCTGTCTTCATTAAATTATTATAAAAATTTGATATATATTATCACCGGTATTGAGCAGATTTTTTTTTTTTTAAACAGAGGTTTTGAGTGGTTAAATGACATTCTTAGGGGCAGTGGGTTTCAAACCTGGGTCTCATAAATATTTAAGTCATTTTATGCTTTGTAGTAGATGTGACTATGCCATGTAAAAACTACTCCTTGGGTATTTGACTTCAAGTGCTCTGGGCAGAAGCTCCCTTCTTTTGATCTTGTGGCACCTGTGGGCCCACTGAAGAGTGTGAGCATAGCCAGAGGAGAGTGGCCTTTGGAAATGTGTATTACACATGTCTTTTTATTCTGATATTTTGACATCTGGGTCTTTGCTGACCCTCCCCCTCATCTATACACACACACACACACCACATCTTTATCCATTCCTCAGTTGATGGACTTTTAGGTTGCTTCCCTGTCTTGGCTATTGTAAATAGTGCTCTTATGAACATTGGGGCACATGTATCTTTTTGAAGTATGGTTTTCTCCGGGTATATGCCCAGGAGTGGGATTGCAAGGTCATATGGTAGTTCTGATTTTAGTTTTTTAGGGAACCTCCAAACTGTTCTCCACAGTGGCTATGCCAGTTTACATTACTACCATCAGTATTTAGGAGGGTTCCTTTTTCTCCATACCCTTTCCAGAATTCTTTATTTGTAGACCTTTTAATGATGGCCTTGAGGGCATCTCTTTTTATTTTACTATCTCCTGGAGTTTCCTTTGTTTGTTTAAAAATCTATCTCACTTCCAGAAGGCCGAGAAATTGTATACCCAGAACGACTGTTCCCTGGCCTTACAGCATAGTCTACTGTGATTTTATGAGGTTAATTGTACTTCTTCACATTCTTCATAACACCTAGCACATTTAGTATACAATTAGGTCATTCAGGGATAAGCTCCAAATAATACTTGGTTGCTTAAAGTATCTTTGCCAAAGTTTGTTGTTCAGTTGCTGTTGTGTCCATCCCTTTGCAACCCAATGGATTGCAACACGCCAGGCTTCCCTGTCCTCTATTATCTCCCAGAGTTTGCTCACATTCATGCCCATTGAGTCGGTGATGCTATCTAACCATTTCCTCTGCTGCCCTCCTCTCCTTTTGCCTACAGTCTTTCCCAGCATCAGGGTCTTTCCCAATGAGTCAGCTCTTCACATCAGGTGGCCAAAGTATTGTAGCCTCAGCTTTAGTATCAGTCCTTCCAATGAATAGTCAGGGTTGATTTCCTTTAGGACTTGTTTATTCTCCTTGCAGTCCAAGGGACCTTCAAGAGTCTTCTCCAGCACCACATTTTGAAAGCATCAATTTGTCAGCTCTCAGCCTTTTTTATGGTCCAATTCTCACATCTGTACATGATTACTGGAAAAATCATAGCTTTAACTATATGGACCTTTGTCAGCAGAGTGATGTCTTTGTTTTTTAACATGCTGTCTAGGTTTGTCATAGCTTGCTAAAGACACCTGAAAAAAAAATTTTTTTAAGATAGAAGTAATGAAATAAGAAACATAGAGGGGATATTGATTTGGAATATGTGCAGTGTGAAGGGTCATCACATGCACATTATTAATCACTATTTGAAGTTTTGCAGCTTCTTTTTAATGACACATAATGATTTCATGTCATAAAAACTGAGATTTTATATTTGTAAATGAGAATAGCTTAGAATAACTGAATACATAGACAATCAATTCCCTATGATTATTGGAAGTAAATGGACTCCCCAGTCCTAGATATTTGATCATGAACTATTACTGTTTTCAGTTTTCAGTGAAATAGGAGATCATGGTAGTAGCTGTGGTTTACTGGAAGCAGTTTTGCTTACCTGGAAAGTTAAATAATGTTTTTGTAACTGTTTGTTTTTATTGGTATTTCTTTTAAAAATTTAAAATAAAAGACTGCTTTGTAGTTAAGTCTTATTCCCTGGGATCACAAAGTTGAGTATTTCTGGAACAGATGCAATAGTACAATTCCTGTCATTTATTTATTTTTTTTTTCTCTTTTTCTTTTATTTTTTTAAATTATTATTATTTTTTCTTTGTTTGCTTTA
>SJXQ01005283.1:120452-147821 GCA_006408695.1 Aepyceros melampus | reverse complement strand
ATATATATATATATATATATATATATATATAAAACCTACTTGCCCTGCTTACAATATTTCTTGAAGACATTTCAGCTGCCTGAAAGATGAATTAAAATAAGTCAAAAGTAGGAAATTAAGCAAAAGGACAACAGCTATGGACACAGATATCAAGTAACCACAGAACTGTCCAGTAATATACCATAAATATGACTGCCTGCTGAGTAGGTAAAATAATTCACAAAAGAGAATTTATATTACATATATCATGTAATACAAAATACTGACAGTAACTTGAATAAAAATGCTAAATTATTCTTATAAATACTGAGAAAAAGGCTGGAAGGGTGTAAAAATGGATTTAATTTCTCATTTGTTGGTGGGGGGGTTATTCAAACACACCATTTCACTCTGAACTTGATTAGAAAAGTAGGTGTTTATATCTTTGACTTTGGTAAGCATACAGTATATGTAGAAATGCTGTGAAAAATTTCAAGTGCAATCACTTGTAGAAATAAAGAAGATGACTATCTTCTAAATTAATGAAAAAATTATTAGCAAAACCAAACCATAGTGCCCATAGCAAAAAATAGAGACAAGGATTCACAAAATATGGAAAAAATTAAGATCAAATTAACATAATTTTGATTGTTATAACTGATGTAAATTTCCAAATGAGAGAAGAATACATCTGTGGGCAAATGAATTTAAGAAATGCTCAGACTCAGGGGAATATTTCTTTACTGCAGGTCTCAGAATCTTAATATATTAATACAAATTATGAACCCCTGGGAGACAGGATTTCACTTGGAAGAATAGATAAAACAAGCTTATTTTATTAGCTTTCACAGAATATACTTTAAAATATGTTAAACAAAGAAGCAATCTTTTTAAAATTGGTATTAAAACAGAATGCTCACTACTATCTTTTAGTTACCAGAAGTTACAATCAGTATTGTAAGATATCAAATAGAAATCAAAGGCAACTATTAGAAGGAGGGAAATTATCATTATTTACAGACATTATGATTACTAACTCTTATAATCAACTAAAAACTCAATTAATTATAATGAGTTAAATAGATGGAAAAATATACATATATTTCAGCTGTATCAGACAGAAGATATTTTAAAAAGATCCATTCATAATGAGAAATTAAAATTATAAACTACAAAAGAATAACTCTAATAAGAAATGTGAGGACCTATATGAAAGAAATGTGTGGACCTATATGAAAAAACTGTGAGGTTTTGAAAAGAAATATAAAAGATAATTCAAATAAGTTCAACGCTTCTTGATGGGCTGACTCAATTCTAAAATGAGTGCCATTTATTCCACAACTGACCTCTAGGTTCATAATGTGCGTGTGTGCTAAGTTGCTTCAGTCGTGTCCCAGTCTGTGCAAGCCTATGGACTGTAGCCCATCAGGCTCCTCTGTCCATGGGGATTCTCCAGGCAAGAGTATTGAAGTGGATTGCCATGCCCTGCTCCAGGGAATCTTCCTGACCCCAAGATTGAACACACACACATCTCTTATGTGTCATGGGTTCTTTACCACTAGCGCCACCTGGGAAGCCCAGGTTTATCATATTCCCAGTCAAATTATCAATGGGATATTTTATGTGTGTCTGCATGTGTGTGTGTATACAAATGTGTGTGTGTGTATGAGGGTGGTGGTTTAGTTGCTAAGTCATGTCTGACTCTTCCAACTCCATGGACTGTAGCCTGCCAGGCTCCTCTGCTTATGGGTTCTCCAGGCAAGAATACTGGAGTGGGTTGCCATTTCCTTCTCCAGTGTGTGTGTGTGTGTATGCGTGCACACATATATACATACGTATTTATACAGATGATATAAATGCATATACTCTTATAATTTTCAAAATCATTTTGGAGTTTATCTAAGAGAACACACTGGCAAGAGTAGATAAAGCAATTTTGAAAGTAAAAAGTGATCAGAGGGTACATGCCCTACTGGTTTAAACGTTTCATAAAACTCAAAACAATCATGATGTTGGCCCAAGAACTGACATGACATAAACCTAAGTAAAACATTCTGTAATAGTATGATGTGTGTAAGAACTTAATATATATAATTAAAGCACTACTTATTGAATGAAAAGGCATGAGTTATACAGTTCATTCCCTGCCCATGGTTACCCCTCTCCTGGACCTCAGCAACAACCTCCCCAAGGGTCCTCTGCTCAACCTATTGGCAACTGCGCCCTCACCCTATTGCGCATGCGCGTGCCCTCTGGGCACTCTGTGCTGCGGTCAGTATCTAGCATTTAGGTGACTGAACCTGCATATACACTGTTTCCTCTGCCCCAGTTCACACTGCCCTTGTCTCTTCTTTCTCAGCTAGGAAGCTGGTTTCTTCTAGAAGCCTTCCCGTATTCCCAAAGTCCAGACTAATGTCTCATACCACTCTGTACTCCCTCTTGCACAGCTTATAATAAGCTATACTATAATGGCCTGGGTTTTGCTTGTATGTCTCCCTTATTAGGCTGTAAGCTCTGAGGAGGTGAAGTCATCTCTGTCTTCTTTTCTGTTTTATCCCTAGTATCTGGGTGGTAAAGAATCTGCCTGCCAATGCATGAGATACAGAGATGAAGGTACAGTCCCTTGGTTGGGAAGATCCCTTGGGGAAAGAAAATGGCAACCCACTCCAGTATTCCTGCCTGGGAAATGCCACGGACAGAGAAGCCTGGTGAGCTACAGTTCATGGGATCGCAAAGAGCTGGACACGATTGAGCAACTGAGCACGCAGGGATGTATCTTGCTCAGTGCCTGAACACATAACACTGTTAGTGACTTGCTGAGTGAACCGCTAAAAAGTAACCACAAAGGAAACATCTGATAGACTTCAAGCCACAAAACTTTACAAATTTGTTTGTAAAAATATTTTCAACAGAATTAAAAGACAGTCACCAAATTGGAGAATTATTTATAACAAATATTAGAGAAAACAGATTGATACCCTTGAAATATAAAGGATTCATTTTTTTAGAGTTAAGAAATACTAAGAAAAATGAAGAAAATATTGAGTCAAATACCAATAATAAATCAACTTGAAAGCATAAGTAACAAAGTAAGAAACATGGAAGTTATTAAATGTATGAAAAATTAGTTATACTTGCTAATTGAAGAAATAGGATTAATATTATTTTAACTTATTAGATTGGAAAAAAGAGTACATTCATATGAGAGAACATTATGTGAGCTTAAAAATCATGCTTTCAGAAACTTTGACATAAGGCTATCATAAAACATTGATTCAAAATGAGACTTTAAAAAGATATGCATACAAAGAATGAAACAGGAAAAACTTTCATCATATATAAACAATGTATTCTGGGGGGAGGTGGTTAAATTATGGGTCTTACCAATTTTCTTTATCTTATTTCATAATGCCAGAAAAAAGGTAAAAAAATTTAAGCCTATATAAAAATCCCTGTTTCTAACCCTTTACCAACTTCAGGAACTCACTGTATAGTACACTGTATAGAACATTTTTCATATTCTCATGCAAAATTACTCTGTCAATTGCCTTGTGCTGTGTTGTGCTTAGTCACTCAGTCATGTCTGACTCTTTGGGACCCCATGGACTGTATCCCACCAGGCTCCTCTGTCCTTGGGATTCTCCAGGCAAGAATACTGGAGTGGGTCACCTATCCTTTCTGCAGGGAATCTTCTTGGCCCAGGAGTCAACCCGGGGTCTTCTGCATTGCAGGTAGATTCTTTGCCAGCTGAGCTACCAGGGAAACAAGGTACCAAATAAAATTAAACTTTCTTAGAATCCACTGATGGAGAAAAGATGCTTATCCTTGGGCAAAATGAGTGTTGAGAGGCAGGTCAATATAAAATAAACAAACCCTCAAACATCAACAGGGTACTTAACACCCATGGTTCAGAATTGACCAGACTTGAGGGGTAAACCAGTTAGTTGGTTTATTGCTGGAAACAACTCAGAGAGATGGAAATCCCAAGAAGACATTAAGAAAAATTACATTATACCTGTGATCCTGAAGAATTAACACCAATGGAGGGTGTCAATCAAGCTGAGTGGTACAACAGTACCTCTTCTCGAAGGAAAATGTCTTAACTGTGTGACGGTAACCAGGCTTGGGCCACCTTCCAGTCTACTATTTAAAAATCATACTAGGCAAGCCAGTATCTTACCAATTGCCTGAACTTCTCAGTAAGTTCACAGATACTTACTCTTGCCTCCCACAAGAGTCTTCACAGAGTAGCCTGCATGGTTCTTGCTTTTATCTCTTATTTTTTAAGTTTATTTTTACTTTAAATTATTTTTAATTGAAATATGGTTGATTTACAATGTTTTGGGTGTATAGAAAAGTGATTCAGTTATATATATATATATATATATATATATATATTCTTTCTCAGATTCTTTTCCATTATAGGTTATTACAAGATACTGAATACAGTTCCCTGTACTATATGTAGGTCTTTGTTGTTTCTCTATTTTATATATAGTGGTGTGTGTCTGTTGGGGCTTCCCTGGTGGCTAACATGGTAATGAATGCAGGAGACTCAGGTTCGATCCCTGAGTTGGAAAGATCCCCTGGAGAAGGGAATGGCAACCCACTCCAGTATTCTTGCCTGGAGAATTCCATGGACAGAGGAGTCTGGCAGGCTACAGTCTATAGGGTCACAAAAGAGTTGGACATGACTGAGCGACTATCACTGTTACTACTACTACTATTATCTCTCCCTACCCCAGTTCTTTTTAAAAATACCTATTGGGTCATGCTATAGCTATACTTCCTGCGTGGCTCAGACGGTCTACAATGCGGGAGACCCAGGTTTGATCCCTGGGTTGGGAAGATCTGCTGGAGAAGGAAATGGCAATCCACTCCAGTACTATTGCCTGGAAAATCCCATGGACAGAGGAGCCTGGTAGGTTACAGTCCATGGGGTTGCAAAGAGTTGGACACGACCTCACTTCACTTAACTTACACCTTTTCTTCAAACACCGTAAAGACTTCCTATTGCTCCTTGAAGTTCTGCGTGGTCTGGCTTCTCTCTTTTTCCTCCTATTTTGCTTCATCTTGGTTTAGTCACATGGTGTTTTTTCTGTACCCCCACATTTGGTATGCTCTCACTCACACCTTTGCAGGTGTGGTTCCTTTTACTGAGAAAGCTCTTCCTTCCCGTTTTGATTTTAAGTGAATCATTACTTTCTCAGGGTTGCTCTCTTAAAGAGTATAAGTCCCCTCCTTTTCTGTCCTTACCATACTCACAAGTGCTCAGGAATTTGATTGACATTGCTTCCTTGTCACATTATAACCTCCATACGAGCAGAGACTATTACATTCACTATGATTTCTCTGGCACCTAGCACAGTTTCTAAGGGGCTTGATAAATGTTTGTAGGATCACTTCCAATGCTGATTATGATCAATTTCAACCTGAACATTTCCACAGGACTTTGAATAGTGACACAGTCCCTCTGCAACTGATCTTGCTAAATTCAGGTTAACTTCCCCCACTGGATCAGGAGGGCAGAGGTGAGAATTCAATGCCAAGGCAGAACTTTCCAGATTAGCAGTGTAGTCCTGCCTGGGCAGCAGAGCTCATTTCATGGTGCTAAGGGAGATCCCAGATTTTCTCATCCCACATCAGAAGTGTGGGTTTGTGAAAACTCTGCATGATTAGTGTCCAAGAGGGATGAATTCTCACCAGAGCTCTTCACTTTCAATTACAACAGGAACATTCCTAGGCAAAGCAGGATGCTGGTTTTGTTGTTACTCTTTTCAACACTCCAGAAAGCTTAACTGTGGCCACAATGACGACTTAAGGAATTACGGAATGCGTTAGTAGCCAATTCAGAGTATTTTGCAAGAAGCAACAATTTCCTTTCATGTTGTCCCTTTTGCTCTTCCCCAGATCCTCTGGGCTTTCTCAATTTCTTCCCTACTTTCACACTTCTTTGTTTATTGCTTGCTGAAGTCAAAAGGTACAGCTGGGCGTCATTAAGGAATAGCTGATGTGACCAGCCTGGAACACTGTGTTCCAGTCTAGTCACTAAACTTGAAGGATTCACAAAACCCAAAGAGACTCAATGATGGAGGCATAAAATGATTGAGGAGCCAAGGGAGGGGGTGGTTATCTAAGGATATATCATGAAGATCAGAACTATTCAGTCTGCGGAGATAAAAGCTATCACAGGACATGGGTAATAGCAAGGAAGAGATAGGATAAATAGACTTATTCCCAATTCTGTAATTATGTAAAATCCCTTTGTGTCAGAAAAAGCTTAGGGATGAGCAAAGGATTTGCTATATTATCAACAGATAGTTAACTGAAAACACTCTTTACCTGAAGATGTGTTTATTGTTGACTACAAATAAAAGTTAAATTTCCATAGGACAGGACAACGAATTCATGATGTGATAGCATAATGTCTAAATATTAATAGATCAAATCAATGTTTAGATGAATTCCTTCGTGGTATGACAATAGATATGGCTTCCAAGGCGGCTCAGTGGCAAAGAATCCACTTGCAATGTGGGAAATACAGGAAATGCAAGTTCGATCTCTGGAGTAGGAAGATCCTCTAAAGGAGGAAATAGCAACCCACTCCAGTATTCTTGCTTGGAGAATTTCATGGACAGAGAAGCCTGGTGGGCTACAGTCCATGGGGTCGCAAAGAGTCAGACACGACTGAGCACAGCATGGTAGCAGCATGACAAGAGGTTCAGAAGGTATTATATAGCATGGACTAAATAGGATGAATTAAATGGATAAATTAAATCTATGTTAGGGCTTCCCAGGTGGCGTTAGTGGTAAAGAACCCTCCATCGCGTTCGATCCCTGGGTTGGGAAGATCCCCTGGAGTAGGGCATGGCAACCCGTTCCAGTGTTTTTGACTGGAGAACTCTATGGACAGAGGAGCCTGGCGGGCTATGGACCATAGGGTTGCAAAGAGTCAGACATGACTGAAGCGACTTAGCCTAGCCTATATTAAGACAGAGGATGGATACTGTGGCATTAAAAGACTACAGATCAAGGGTTAGCCAAATATAGTCCATGGGCTAGATCTGACTCATTGACTATTTTTGGTGATAAAGGTTTGTTGGAACAGTGTCACACATTCATTTGTGTATTGGCTATGGCTGTTTTTATGTGATAAAGACAAGAATTGAATAATTGTGACTGAGAGTGTATGACTTGCAAATTCTAAAATACAGACACTCTGTACCTTTACAGAAAAAAAGTTTGCTGATTCCACTCTAGGACATACTACCAGCACGCTAATATTCTTCATATCTGAGGCCCACATTAAGCAGGATGAAAAAGATCTTGTAGATACACCCTCTGGTAGGTGCAGAATATTGGCTAGGGCAGAAATGACTGACAATCATATGAAGAGTCTGAAAAATGCATATTTACCAGTCATTTAATCATCACATCTTTGGGGGTTTGGTAATGAAGTTAAAGAAGCTTCCTGGATTTGAGGAATATGGTGAGAAAATGGGCTTCTGACTATACCTGTATTCAATGTTTCTCAATTCTGGGCTCCTCATCTACAAAGAATCATGGAACTTTGGGGGGAAAAAGTTCAGAAGTATTAAGTAATGCATTAATTAGCTGGAACTAATATTATGGCTTCTGATTTTTAGATAAAAATATTATACTTTCCTATCCACCAAATACATTAGCAGCATTTTACCCACAAAAAAAACAAAACTCATAGTCTTCAGAACAGTGGCTTCCTTTTTTTCCCAGTGAAGTTCCCTGGTATGAAATCAACTTGTATGCATTCATTAGGACATGACTTTGGTAATGCCAGTAGTTCTTTTGCACCAAAATGTTTACATGAGAACAACCTGGGAAAATGATTCTATAGTTCCGGCTCTTTTGTTTCCACTATGCATAATGAAATAAATACATTCTGGGACAGATTTCCATTCATGTATCCCTCTTCTGATAACAGTGCTTAGAATACAGAGACCACTCATAAAGGTGGGGTTCACAGTTGAATCTAATTCATACTTGACAAACTGGTATCATTTAGAAGGCAGGGAGTTGCTATTTTTGGAGTTGAAACGCATGATTAAGATCCTTTTTATTGTCTAAAACTTTGAATCCCTTAGAGAATTCAAAATTTCTTTCAAAACAGAGGGGAAGAAAGATTCATCAGTCAATAATTCGATCTAAATTTTGAGATACCATGGTTAAGCTCTTCAAGTACAAGGCTCTGATTCAGTTATCTAGTCCAAGTATGAGATTCATTATTTCATTTTCAACCTGTCATCCATAATAATCAGTGTCATTCTCCCACTCCCACTGGATGTTTGCCATTTGCCAGGCACAATAAACCACAAAAGAGAAGTCTTGATAGCAGCCATCTCCCTACACAGAAGAAAGATTCCCAGAGAGGCTTAATACTTTGCCACTGTTTAATGCCCTAGCTGAGAAGGAAATGGCAACCCACTCCAGTGTTCTTGCCTGGAGAATCCCAGGGACGGGGGAGCTTGGTGGGCTGCCGTCTATGGGGTCGCACAGAGTCGGACACGACTGAAGCGACTTAGCAGCAGCAGCAGCAGCTCGGATAATCTGAGGTACTCACAGCACTGTCAATAATCATGTCCTATCTGAAGTTCATTATCTGTTTCCAGAGAAGTATCAGTAAGAAGGTCACAATCACGGGCCAGTCTGTAAAGTCGGCCCTCATTACCACTGTAGGGAAAGCTGTTTTACCCTTGAACATGTGTCTGTCAAGTTCTTACATAACACAGTCTCCTGATGACTCTGTGAGAGACCACAGACAATTGCCTATGTTCCTGTTGAAGATTTCAAAGTATTCCTCGTGTACATTGTTGATGCTCACCTTAACAACTTAGTACAGGATATTTGGAGCCCACGTTATGCAGTTTCCACATCTGTTTTAGTCTCTTACAGATTTTTGCTATTGAATTCTCACTACACACTTTGTTCATAAGTGAATGTTTCCTTTTTATACCACCAATTACAATTATAAATTAGAAATAAGACTTTCTTGGTGGAGCAGTGGATAGGAATCTGCCTGCCAATGCAGGGGACATGGGTTCAGTCCCTGATGTGGGAGGATCCCATATGCCCTGTAGCCACTAACCCCGTGCGCCACAACTATTGAGCTTGTGCTCCAGAGCCCGGGAACCACAACTACTGAACCCACGTGCCACAGCTACTGAAGCCTGCACGCCCTAGAGCCTGTGATCTGTAATAAGAGAAGCCACCATAATGAGAAGCCCTCACACCACAACAAAGGGTCTCCCCACAGGCCACAACCAGAGAAAGTCCACCCACAGCAATGAAGACCCAGCACAGCCAAAAATAAACAAATACACAAAATTTAAAAAAATGAAATTTAAATACATGAAAAGAACTAAAATTAGACAATAATAATAAGCCTCTAAACCTGATAGTTCCTTCTGGCACACACAGCAAGCCAAGTCTGAGGCCTCCTCCACGTGGCCGAAAGCAGCCAAGCACTTTGCTTTTGTAATTGTTTGGCCCTCCAGGTGTGTCAGTGAGTCACAAACCCCATATCATTTCATCGCTCACAAATGGAAATGGGCCTGCTTCGTTAGGCTGATGTTTAATGCTCGGTGCCTAGGGCCCAGATCTTGCAGAGCCCAGCCCTTGACCATTCAGGGCTTTGTCCAGTCTGATAGGTTCTCCAGCATCAGTGGGCAGCACTGCTTTCCCCAGCAGTATGCAATAGGAGTTTTTGCTGCCTTCCCCATTGTGCTTGCCAGTGGTGCTGATATATTTCTGAGCTTTTCCAAAATTTGCCTTTCAGAGAAAGAACAGGTACTTCTGCCTTCTGCCCGTTTCTCAGAATTGCACACTGCCCAACCAGCTCTGATTTGCCTGTGGCATCAAATGTAGGGCAAATGGAGACAGTATATTCAGCTAATCTTCTAGCTTCATCTCTCTTGAGAAGTTTGCCTAAATGCTTATCAGATCTGGGTCCCATCATAACCTAGCTCCCTGGTTAAATATTTGGCAAAAACAATGGCCTTGAAAGTGTGCCGTTTGTGGTTGGGTGTACACAGCACCAAATCAACAAACTATTTGTTACCATTCCAGACCTTTCCCTCCACATGTGATGCAATGTTAATCAACCACATCCATGGGGTCATGGGAGTTGGGAATGATCTTATTTTGAAAACAAACTATAGATGAGGTGCTTTTAACCCATTATCTTACGCCATCCTCAAAATAATCCTGGAATAAAGGCATTAACTTCATTATCATGTTTTTATAAGTAAGGACACAGGCTCAAAAAAGTTAAGCAAACTTTCCACGAGTCACACACCAGCTCCAAGGAATAGCCTTGAAGCAGATTCAGCAGAGAAAAGGAATACGCTGCGTCTGTATTCAGAGAAGTAACTTCTTTGTAAGGGTTGCCAACCAGAAGTTGATCTGAACAGCAAGCAGGAAGGGGAATGGCTGAACTGAGTGGCTCACAGGAGGATTTCTGAGGACTTTACGGGCTTCTGAATTCATACTAAGCTCACACTCAACACTACCTCCATATCCTTGGAATTTTGTCTCCTGTACTGTGCATCTCTTGGTCTCCCAGTAAGCCATGAAGTCTCTGAGGAAGATGATACTACCTCCTGTGAACTGAGTGCTTCCTTGCTGCCAAGGAAGTTTTACACACTCGACCTTGTCTTACTCTCCCAGCAGCCCTGGGATGTATGTTTCACTCTCCTCACCTCACAGATGAGAAAGTAAGGTGAAGCCTTGCCCCTGAAGAGGCAGAGTTGAAATCTGTGCTGAGTCTGTCTGATTCCAGTGAATGCTCTCATTGGCAAGACACACACCAGACTAACCGAAAGGGCAAGTTCCGGGTTCTTAAAAGGCCCAAGTTCACTGATGTATTAAGAGTAAGGGCTCTGGCACTTAGGACTACTTTTTTTTCATAGCTGTACATTCTCTCTCTCTCTTTTTATTGCAGTATAATTGATTTACAGTGCTGTGTTAGTTTCTGCTGTACAACAAAATGAATCAGATATTTGTATACATATATCCCCTCCCTCTTGAGCCTTCCTCCCCCCGTCCCCACCTCATCCTCTCCTCTAGGTCATCACAGAGCAATGAGTCGAGCTTTCTGTGCTATACAGCAGCTTCCTACTAGCTATCTATTTTACACATGGTTGTGTATGTATATCAATCCTCATCTCTCAATTTGTCCCATCCTCCCCTTCCCACTCCTGTCTGCATGTCTGTGTCTCTATTTCTGCCCTGCAAATAAGTTCATCTGTACTATTTATCTAGATTCCACATGTATGTGTGTGTGTATACACACACAATGGAATATTGAAAGTGAAAGTGTTAGTTGCTCAGTCGTGTTTAACTCTTAGCCACTCCATGGATTGTAGCCTGCTAGGCTCCTCTGTCTACAAATTTTTCAGGCAAGAATATCGGAGTGGGTTGCAATTTCCTTCTCCAGGGTCCTGACCCAGGGATTGAATCTGGGTGTCCTGCACTGCAGGCAGATTCTTTACTGTCTGAGCCACTACAGAAGCCTGTGTGGAACACACACACACACACACACACACACACACACACACACAATGGAATAGTACTCAGCCATAAAAAGGAAAGAAATTGGGTCATGTGTAGAGATGTGGGTGGACCTAGAGTCTGTCAAGCAGAGTGAAGCAAGTCTGAAAGAGAAAAACAAATATTACTTATTAAGGCATACATGTGGAATCTAGGAATATGAGGACTTACTTTTAACTCAGGTGGATACCAACTAGCCCTCTCATAATTGTAATATTATATGTCAGCAGCAGAAGAAGTTATATGTGACTGGAGGTCTTCATCTGCCCCAAATATGTTTTCCCCACCTAGCTGTTAGTGGTTTCCACCAATGGGGATGTTAGGCTCAACCATTGCTATTAAAATGCCAATGCTGCTATTAAAATACCCAAGCTGGGAGTGTTCATTTCCTGAACTATGGGAGCCTGAACTGTTGACCAAGTTCTTTAACACACTCTTAGGAACATCCAGTTCAGAGGAGGAAGGTGTTTGACAGAGGAAAGCAGACCATGGAGTGGGAACGGGTACAAAAAGATGAGACCTCCTCTGAAACTGCTGCTGTCATCCTCTAGTAAAAAAATTTAAGCTGATATAGAAAGATGCAGGCCTAATAAGGAATCAATGCTGGAAGAAATGGGAGGTCAGTAATACAATGCAAGTTCTGACTTCTCAGCCTCTAGCATCTCAGATGGGAAACAAGTTAAAAAGAACATCTACCCCATATATATATATATATATATATATATATATATATACACACACACATACATAATGTCTCTTTGTAAAGGTACAGGATATTTTTTATAATAATCTAGTAAGAGTGATTGCCTTTGGGGGCAATGAATGGCTGGGATAGGAGAAAAAAATCTATTTTTCACTGACATTCTGTCATATTTTGAATTTTAAAGCATGTACAAAAATAAAAATTTAAAAGTCACAGAGATGAACAATGCTACGGTTTCAGTGATGTCCTCTGAAAAGTAAACTCAGAAAGGTTGGCTAAAGAGAAATTAAACTCTTCTGGTCAAACTCTGAGTGAAGTAATGGAGCCACTCCTGTGATCACATAGTTGCTACTGCATTGCTCTGATCTTTGAATGACTTGGTTTTAGGGTGTATCTGCTTTTGATACATAGTCACTCTGACTTTCTACTGAATATTTAATCCAAACCATCCAACAAGGGAAGAGTTTACCTTACTGATTTAAAGATAAATTTTAAAAAGTTAAACTGTTTGTAAGATTCTGATCTATTTGAAGGATACTCAAAGACCTGAAATGGCTTTTAAGCTTTCTTTAATGAACTGTTGTTCCACAGCAATCCTCCCAACTTCAATAAGATGATAGTCTAATACAACTGTAACTATATTTGTTTCCTTTGTAGTTCTGAATTTGGGAGTTAATATAACCATAGGAAACATCTGTCATGTATAACATTTAAACATAACACTTTTATTGAAAATCAGTTGAATGAGGATACATGATGTGATTAGATAAATTCAATAATTGCTATGAAAGCACACCACTTTCCACAGAAAGTTACCCTATGACGACTGGAGCAAAAGAGAAAAAGTGCCTTTTGTTTAATTAAAACATATAACAAGTTAAAACTTGTAGCACAGAGGATGAATCACCACAATTGGTGCCTTCAGAGTCATTGCTGGAGAATTCATTAATGGCATTAAAGAAACAGTAATGAATTTCTTTATATAAACTCTCATTCTGTTAAATTCATTGTCATTACCTCCATGAGGAAGAGGTGAAGATCTGTTGTTTTCAAACTGATTATTGGAAGTCATTTGTGAGAAGACTTTTCTGGAGCAGTTATGCAATAGAAGGTGCAGAAGACAGAATAGTCTACTCTGCTGCCCAGATTCATTCCACTTCTAATAATACAACTCTGGGGAACTCCTCGATATGTTTAAAGCAAAAATGTGATAACTAAATTAAGGAATCTTTCTTGATCAGTTTCTGAAGGCCAGTCTCAGATGACTCTGGAGAACAATTTTCTGCACAGCTTTTTGAGTAACTCTAGTATTTTCTATCCTTTTGAGGGGACAGGTAGGTGGGTACCACTACAGGAACTATGCAAAGTGGGTAGAAGACAGGGTGAGAAGAGGGAGCATTTTCTTGAATATCCCCTGGTGTTGGCACCTTTGTCCAGCCAGGTCCTTAGGTGGGGATTTATCCTTTAACCTTGGCAGATGGAAGGAGGTTCAGATGCGAGACCCTCCTGCGGGATGCTGGATCATCCAGCTGCAGAATTATGCCATTTCCCCAGCAGTCCGGCTCCTGAAAGCCTTGCTCAGTTGAAGCGCCTCCTAGTGGTACCCTGAGGTTTTTGCATGAATTGTTCAATCCGTTCAGTTGCTCAGTCGTGTCCGACTCTTTGCGACCCCATGAATCGGAGCACGCCAGGCTTCCCTGTCCATCACCAACTCCCGGAGTTCACTCAGACTCACGTCCATTGAGTCCGTGATGCCATCCAGCCATCTCATCCTCGGTCGTCCCCTTCTCCTCCTGCCCCCAATCCCTCCCAGCAGATGTGTATAAGAGACAGAGAGACCCTCCTGCGGGATGCTGGATCATCCAGCTGCAGAATTATGCCATTTCCCCAGCAGTCCGGCTCCTGAAAGCCTTGCTCAGTTGAAGCGCCTCCTAGTGGTACCCTGAGGTTTTTGCATGAATTGTTCAATCCGTTCAGTTGCTCAGTCGTGTCCGACTCTTTGCGACCCCATGAATCGGAGCACGCCAGGCTTCCCTGTCCATCACCAACTCCCGGAGTTCACTCAGACTCACGTCCATTGAGTCCGTGATGCCATCCAGCCATCTCATCCTCGGTCGTCCCCTTCTCCTCCTGCCCCCAATCCCTCCCAGCATCAGGGTCTTTTCCAGTGAGTCAACTCTTCGCATGGGGTGGCCAAAGTACTGGAGCTTCAGTTTTAGCATCACTCCTTCCAAAGAAATCCCAGGACTGATCTCCTTCAGAATGGACTGGTTGGATCTCCTTGCAGTCCAAGGGACTCTCAAGAGTCTTCTCCAACAACCACAGTTCAAAAGCATCAATTCTTCTGCACTCAGCCTTCTTCACAGTCCAACTCTCACATCCATACATGACCACAGGAAAAACCATAGCCTTGACTAGACGGACCTTAGTCGGCAAAGTAATGTCTCTGCTTTTGAATATGCTATCTAGGTTGGTCATAACTTTTCTTCTAAGGAGTCAAGCCATGTCTGACTTTGTGACCCCATAAAACGCAGCACAATAGGTTTCCCTGCCCTTTCCTATCCCCTGGAATTTGCTCAAATTCACGTCCATTGCATCTGTGACTCCAACCAACTGTCTCATCCTTTGTCATCCCCTTCTTCTCCTGCCCTCAGTCTTACCCAGAATAAGGGTCTTTTTCAACGAATTGATTCTTCACATCAGGTGGACAAAGTATTGGAGCTTCATCTTTAGCCTCAGTCCCTCCAGTGAATATTCAGGGTTGATTTTTTTTTTTTTTTGCAGGAAAAACAAGTTTAATTTTGAAATCTCAGCTTCAGTGATAAAGGAAAGAGTGAAAAGGAGATCCATGGAAAGTGGTACAGCCAAGCTCGGCAACCAGACTCTTTTCAAAACCGGCTTTGCTACTTTTACCAGCTATGCTGCTGCTGCTGCTGCTGCTAAGTCACTTCAATCGTGTCCGACTCTGTGCAACCCCACAGATGACAGCCCACCAGGTTCCCCTGTCCTTGGGATTCTCCAGGCAAGAACACTGGAGTGGATTGCCATTTCCTTCTCCAAT
Source organism: Aepyceros melampus (assembly GCA_006408695.1). Classification (NCBI taxonomy): domain Eukaryota; kingdom Metazoa; phylum Chordata; class Mammalia; order Artiodactyla; family Bovidae; genus Aepyceros; species Aepyceros melampus. The sequence goes on along the minus strand of SJXQ01005283.1, from coordinate 132,495 downwards.
GCATGAAAGTGAAAAGTGAAAGAGAATTCGCTCAGTCATGTCCGACTCTTAGCGACACCATGGACTGCAGCCTACCAGGCTCCTCCATTCATGGGAGTTTCCAGGCAAGAGTACTGGACTGGGTTGCCATTGCCTCCTCCATTATCAGCTATGTGATCTTGACAAATGACTTAAACTCTTTTTTGGCCTCTTTTATAAAATGATAATAATAAAGATACTCATTAATCAATGGCTGGGAGGAACAAAGCAATTAAAACACATAAAATTCTTAAAGCAATGCCTTGGCATACAGTAAGTGCTCAGTAAATGCTTGCTATTATAAAGTTAGCATTTATATGGAGAAATTGACCAACTGCCAAAGGCCATGTATAACTGTCTGGCAGCATGAAGAGCTTCGTTAATACAGCCCAAGTGTCAACATAAACTAGCAATATGAATATCACATTTCTATCACTTATGAAAAGCAGAGTAATCAGAAACATCAACTACCAAGGGGAAAAGAGGGAGGGGTGGGAAGAATTGGGAGATTAGAATTGACACATATATACTACTGATACTATGTATAAAACATAACTAATGAGTATATATTGTATAGCACAGAGAATTCTACTTAACGTACTGTGGTGACCTGAATGGGAAGGAAATCCAAAAGGGAGGGGATATATGTATATGTATAGCCGATTCATTTTGTTATACAGTAGATCCTAATACAACATTGTAAACCACCTCTAATAAAAATTAATTGAAAAAGAAAAGGCAACAAAAACACCTTATCAGAAGAATCTTTACGAGACAGGATGAAATTTTTATGGTTAGTAGGTAAAAAAATAACAAACAGATTTCTCCTTGGACAGGAATTGTTTTTCTCCCTTTGTAAATAAGTCAGGGTCAAAATCCCCAAAGTTTTCAAATAACACTAGATATTTTTCCACTTTGGTTCAAAATCAGTGGCCCAAGTCAAGACAGGGGAGGGGCAATGATCTCAGACAGGACAAGGTCTGGCCTCACTTTCACTGCCCTTATGCATCTAGAAGCCTTGCTGGCCCTACTTTCATGTTCACTCCTGAATCTAACAATTCTTCTACCCACTGTTACCCCTCACTGATGAACTGTCACCTCTTGCCAAATTCTTGGTCAACCTCCCAATCTTTCCCTCTGCTCTCAGTCTACAATCCACTCTATACACAGGAGGCAGGAGAGCTCTAAAATGCAACGGAAGACACATTACGTCCCTACTTAAACACTCCCAGTGATTCCCTTTTTAGAGCATTTAACCCTAATTCCACTCATGACCTCAGACTCTCTGGGCTATTTTCCTGTTTGACTCCATCCACTCCTTCCTTCCTAAGTGTCCAGGCACACTGGTCTTTCAATTTTCAGAATATGCAAAACCTTTTTCAACCTCAGAGCTTTTGCTGTTGCTGATTCCTCTGCCAGGTTTTTTTTTTTTTTTTTCCCCTGATCTCTGTGTGGCTTTCTCTTTACACATGCTAGCTCATGTGTCACCTCTTCAGAGACAGTGACTCTTGTAAGCCTATTGAAAGCAGCCCTCGTCAGTCGGACTGCTTTATCTCACTTCATTTTCTTCATTTTTCTTCTATGAAGAAAAATAAACTGATTTTATTTATCTTAGTATTATTCTTAGTTTGGATATCTGTTTGCTCTCACGTCAATGTAAACTCCACATGAACAAGAACACCATCTCTTCAACTCCAGCTCCTCGAAGGGTCCTTGGCACAAAACAGACGCTCTATAAATATTAGCTAAGTGAATAACAAGTGCCAGTGCCCATGATGCTTGGACAACAGCAGACCTTTGCTCATCCTTCTCCTTGCAATCTCCTTGGCAACTTCTTGTCTCCTAATCCTGCCATCTCAGCCTCAAGAAAAGTAGAGTGGTCCATCCTTTCAATCCCTGCCAAATCTAATACAAAATCTTGGTTGCTTTTTGGTATTTATACAACTTTTTGAGAAGGGCTGCCATCTTAGATTTAACTGGACCCTGGAGAATTAGTCTCAGACTGATCCTGGAACCCTTTCCCACACTCTAAGTTCTTCTCAGTTTGGTATGACTTGCAATTGGTTATTTCCAAACCCACGTTCATGGCTGTCCCAGCCCAGCCTCTTGCTGCTCGCCTCTGCAACCCAAATGATCTCCTGAGCCTGAGAGAGTTTTACATAACCTAGTTAGTTCTTGGCCAATTCACCTCATAAAGTCTACCCAATGACAGAGAACACGGCTATAATTATATTTTTAATAAGGGTGTGGATAAGAACGGAGTTAATTGGCTTTAAAATGGCTGAGACAAGAAAGCAAGTGTTGGCTGACTAAAGATCAACATAGCAATTGGGAAATTTAATACATGGATAGCAGGAAGGTTGAATCTGTATCTTCCAATCTCATGATTATCAAGCCTCTGACAACTTGATTTCCAAATTGCACGAACAAGAAATTTCAGTCATGAGTTTGTACAGGGTCACTCTGAAGATGGAGTTAGTTCATATATAGGTAGAAACCTCAATTTCATGCTAGAATCCTGCTTCTCAAAGAGTAGACTGATGAAGTTGCTACCCAATGAAAATATGATTTGGATGGTTCTCTGGGGTCCATGACACCTAGAACAACGCAGAAGAAGAAACAGAAATAAATCATGAAGATTTGTACTTTCGCTGAGAAGTAACGTCCATTTTAGTGAAGATCAACTGGAGAATTGTAAATAAATGTGGTATGGAGCCTCCCAGAATCTTGATTTAATAGGTTTATGGATAGGGCCTGGGCAGCTGTATATTTTAAAGCTCCTAAGGTGATTTTCATGTACAGTCAGTGTTGAGGACCACTGTTTTAGAGGCTTGCTTTTTGCTATAAAGAAACTAGAAATTGTTTTTTAAATCAGTAATGGATTCAAAACAGAGGAAAAGAAAAGAACCATATTGGAATGGCGCAAAACTGACCTATTCTCACATCCTAAAGCGGCTATAGTGCTAAGACTCTAGCCTGTTTCCACTACCCGTCATAAAGACCTCCCAGCTTCACCACTGGCAATAAACCCAGACATTCTTGAGACATATCAAGGAATTCTTTAAAAATGCAGCTGTAAAAATTGCTCAGCTTTCTTCTTCTTCTTCTTTTTAAGACGTGTAACAGAAACCATTATCTTTTAAGCGAACAGAAGCTTCAGAGAAGAGAAATCAGAACAGCTTGAAAGCTCTGAGACTAAGGAGTCTTTACTTCCCACAGGTAGGAGTGCATAAGCTTTAAGTATGCATGGCCAGGCTTTTACTTGAACTCCAAGATGCTAGGGACAGGGCTCCTGGGACCACCCTTGCTGCCTCTGAGCTGCTGATACTTAAAATCACAGTGTTGCCAGCTCGGGCAATCTAGTCATCTTTTACAGATTGATTTGTAACACTAATTCATTCATGGAAGTGGTAACAGGGCTAGGTACAGAGAATTCTAACAGCAACAGGAGATAGGGCACCACATGCTTTAAGAGCCAAATAAATACGAGGAATTCAGTGGCTGAGAACCCTAATTTCATTCTATCACCAGTAAGCCTCAAGGCTGAAGGTCAGTAATTAAACTCCATTTCCTGATTTATAAAGTTGGAAAGGTGAGGCAAGGTTACAGACGGTTATAAAATAGCTACTATGGTACTAATGGACTTGATAGTGAAGCCCTCTGCAATGATCACACAAAGCCTGGTGGATACAAAGAGCCATGAGACACCTAGCACCCTACGGCACCCCCAAAGCACACAGAGTACCGGAATGGGAAGCTGGCTACACTTTTAAGCCACAATATCCAAGTCAACAGAATGATTACAGACAACAGTTGTGAAGAAAACAACTGAGTAGAAATATCCATGTCCATAAACCTTCTACACAATAAAGACCATGCACCTTAACTGTCCATTTCTTTCCCTTAAAACATTACCCTTTTAATTTTATTGCCCATGATGATAAGACAAAGACTCAGTGTGTTTACTCAATGACTTTTAACTCTGACTTCACATTAGAATGTTCTGGGGAATCACAAACAACAAAGAACAACAACAGCACTGGCACCATGGCCACATTTTTCAGCGAAAATTCTAGAACAAGGTGGGGGCATCAGTAATTTTTAAACGCACCCCCAGTTATTCTCCATTTTCTTTTTCTTACCGCCAAATACTCCGTGCACATTTCCATATGCAGGCCAACTGCATATGCATCCTTACTCCGAGTGCCTTCCTCTCCAGCTCCCACCCCCACCCCGTGCCTGTTTCCACTGGTCTACAGCTCTGCCTGGGAAAGTGCTGCGCTCAGTATGCCAACTAATTTGGAAAACTCAGCATTGGCCACAGGACTGGAAAAGGCCAGTTTTCATTCCAATCCCAAAGAAAGGCAACGCCAAAGAATGTTCAAACTACTGCACAGTTGCACTCATCACACGTTCTAGCAAAGTAATGCTCAAAATTCTCCAAGACAGGCTTCAACAGTACATGAACTGAGAACTTCCAGATGTTCAAGCTGGAGTTAGAAAAGACAGAGGAACCAGAGATCAAATTGCCAACATCCATCGGATAATCAAAAAAGAAAGAGTTCCAGAAAAAGATCTACTTCTGCTTCACTGACTATGCTAAAGCTTTTGACTGTGTGGATCACAACAAACTAGAAAATTCTTTAAGAGATGGGAATACCAGATCAGCTTACCTGCCTCCTGAGAAATCTGTATGCAGGTCAAGAAGCAACAGTTAGAACTGGACATAATAATTTCAAAATTGTCAAAGGAGTAGGTCAAGGCTATATATTGTCACCCTGCTTATTTAACTTTCATGCAGAGTACATCGTGTGAAATGCTGGGCTGGATGAAGCACAAACTGGAATCAAGATTGCAAGTAGAAATATCAATAACCTCAGATATGAAGATGACATCACTCTTATGGCAGAAAGTTAAGAGGAACTAAGAGCCTCTTGATAAAAGTGAAAGAGGAGAGTGAAAAAGCTGGCTTAAACCTCAACATTCAAAAATGAAGATCATGGCATCTGGTCCCATCACTTCTTGGCTAATAGATGGGAAAACAATGGAAATAGTGAGAGATCTTATTTTCTTGGTTTCTAAAATCACTGTATATGGTGACTGCAGCCATGAAATTAAAAGATGCTTGCTCCTTGGAAGAAAAGCTATGACCAACCTAGACAGCATATTAAAAAGCAGAGACATTACTTTGCCAACAAAGGTCCACCTAGTCAAAGCTATGGTTTTTCCAGTAGTCATGTATGGATGTGAGAGTTGGACCATCAAGAAAGCTGAGCACCAAAGAACTGATGCTTTTGAACTGTGGTGTTGGAGAAGATTCTTGAAAATCTCCTGAACTGCAAGGAGATCAAACCAGTGAATCCTAAAGGAAAACAGTCCTGAGCATTCATTGGGAGGACTGAAGCTGAAGCTGAAGCTCTAGTACTTTGGCCACCTGATGCGAAGAAGTGACTCATTAGAAAAGACCCTGATGCTGGGAAAGTTTGAAAGCTAGAGGAGAAGGGGATGACAGAGAATGAGATGGTTGGATGGCATCACTAACTCGATGGACGTAGGTTTGAATAAGCTTTGGGAGTTGGTGATGGACAGGGAAGCCTGGCGTGCTGCAGTCCATGGATTGTAAAGAGTCAGACATGACTGAGCGACTGAACTTAACCAACAGCCTGGCCTTACATCCTTCAATGTCATCTCTTTTTCTAAGATTTTTTAAAAAATGTAGACCAGTTTTAAACTATTGAATTTGTTGCAATACTGTTTCTGTTTTAAGGTTTGTTTTTTGTTTTGTTTTGTTTTGTTTTTGTTTTTCTGGTTTTTTTTTTTTTTTTTTTTTGGCCCAAAGCATGTGGGATCTTAGTTCTCAGACCAGGGATAGAACTGGTATCCCTTGCATTGGAAGGCAAAGTCAACCACTGGACCGCCAGGGAAGTCCCTCAATGCCCATCTCTTACCTGTATTGTCAATGTACTTTAGGGCTATGGTCATAATGCCCTCTGGAATCCCCAACTCTAACTGTCTGTTTCATGGAACACTTACAGGATGTCATCTTACACTGCTCTTGGCGTTTTATGTTTGTGCCCATCTTCCCTGGTAGATAATATGCTCCTCTAGAGCAAAGACTTTAAGATATATATATTTTTAATTTTCTCCATGGACTCTGGCACAGACTTCTTGGCTTAGAAGATGCTGAAGAATAGGTATTACTCTTTAGGTATATACACTAAAATTCATTCCCGTCAGCTTCTTACTGACATTTCCCCACAAGATGGAGACTTTGAGTGGAAATGAACAAATGCTATTTGTATATCTCAAAGAGCATCTGGTACAGGCACACCTCATCTTATTGCTCTTCACTCCATTGTACTTTGCAGGTAGTTTGGTTTTTTCTTTCTTTTTTACAAACTGTGTTTTCAGATGGTAGTTAGCATTTTTTAATGATAAAGTATTTTTCAAATTAAGATACATACATTGTGTTTTAGACATAATGTTTTGTTGTTGTTTAGTCAATAAGTTGTGCCTGACCCTTTTGTGACCCTAGGGAATGTACCACACCAGGGTCCTCCATCCATAGGATTTCCCAGGCAAGAATACTGGAGGGGGTAGTCATTTCCTTCTCCAGGGGATCTTCCTGACTCAGGGATCAAACCTGCACCTCCTGCATTGCAGGTGGATTCTCTACCTCTGAGCCACCAGGGAAGCCATATGACATGATGCTACTGCATACTTAGTGGACTGTAGTGTAGGGTAAGTCACTTTTATATGGACTAGAAAACCAAAAACATTTGTGACTCATTTTATTGCAGTATTTGCTTTATTGCAATGGTCTGGAACTGAACCAACAATATCTCTGAGGTCTGTCTGTATATCCTGTTCAAACTGTAGAAAAAAACCTCTTCACTGTAGTAGCAAATGTCTACTACAGCCTGTGGCCAACCATTCTCTAGAATATTTCTGCATTAGCCTGTTATGTGGCATATCTCACCAACACTGACCTTTTCTAGAGGATTTTTGAGGGAAGGAGGGTAAGGGTAACACACAAACCCATAGACAAACTCAGATGCAGATCTGTGATATTCCAGGCCAGAGACTTCCTCTAACAACACCAGAATCTGAGTGTCCTTCCCTTTGGCATATATCAAACCAATTGTATTTGTATTTCATTGACATAGTCAAAGACCACTTTAGCCTGTGGACAACAGAAGCCAAAATGGCCTTCTGTGATGTCCTTGAAACAGCCCTTCTGGAACCTTGGACTGCATCCTGTTCAAGCTGTTACAAGCAAAAGGACAGAGAAGGGAAAACATTTATCACCACAATAAGATGATTCATTTCATGATCTTTGCATGCAGACACAAAACTCTGGCTGTCTCCTAGACTGATTTTACAAAGTCCCAGAATGTCAAAGACACTGTGCTAGGAAATGATTTTATGGTGAAAGCATATCTGAGTTTAAAATGACCCTTTGGTGATAGGATGCTTGAAAGCTTGAGGTTTGTCTGGGTGAGGGAATGGGGTCCTGGTGATGAAAGTAACCACTGAGTCTATTTCATATAGTGGCATGATGTAGTGGGCTTTGAATGATCACCCACGCAGCAGAAAAATGAGGGTGGAGGAGGACACAGAGCGACCCCTTTTTTCTTGTTTACTGCTTCACTGAGTAACTCAATTAGGAGACACACCTGAGAAGGAGTCTGAGCCAAGAATACAGGAAAAGTTATTAAGAAGAAGGAGGAACAATTCCCTACTCTATCTCTGTCAACTAATTACTCTACAGAAGTGCTATTTGAAGGAAATACAATTCAAGTCACATATGTGATTTTAAATTTTCTGCTGAACACATGAAAACAAATTTAAAAAGAAACAGAATTAATTTTAATAATGTACTTCAGCTAAACCACTATGTCTAAAATACTATCATTCTAACATACAGTCAATATAAAAACTCAAGAGATAGATATGTATTTTTCGGTACTAGATCTTTGAAATCTGGGGTGTATTTACACTTATGGTACACCTCAATTTGCACATTTCTAGTGCTCGGTAGCCACACGGGGCGAGTGCTACCACACTATGCAGCGCAGGCGTAGACATGCTAACTGGAAACTGGGACATCAGACAGAAATCACTGCCAGCATTGAGCTCCCTAATACACGTTGGATATTTCTTGCTGCTAGCTCTTTCACTATCCCCTAGAAGAGATGATCTCAAAGGCCACATGCTGTGTTATCAAAAAGTTTTGGTGCAGAACAGATTGTGGGATTCAAATATCAGCTTTATAACCTTGGGCTGGTTGGTTACCCTCAGCAAGTCTTGGTTTCTTTAACTACCAAATCAAGACAGAAAAGCTAACTCACTAGATTGCTGAGAAGATTAAAAAATAAAAATAGATATAAAGTACACGGAACAGGCTAGACTAGTACAATAGGCATTCAAACAATGATTTCCCCTTTATAAACCTCAGCTTGATACCTTAGGGGCCATCTCATTGTCTCTGGAGCCATACTGCTTTATTTATTCATTTTCAGAACTTTCCCTTGAGGTTTCTTCTGCTAAGGCAACACTTTCCCCAGATTTTCATGGGGCTAGTTTCTTCTTATTATGCAAATTTAAGTTTAAGGGTGACCTTCTTATGGAGATCTCTGTTGTCTTACTTAAAGTTGCCCCCAAGCCCTGCTACCCTCTAGGCCCCCAGCCTCTCTTTACTTTCTTTCTAATGTTTATGTACAGATGTGAGAGTTGGATCGTAAAGAAGGCTGAGCGCAGAAGAATTGATGCTTTCTAATTGTGGTGCTGGAGAAGATTCTTGAGAGGCCCTTGGACTGCAAGGAGATCAAACCAGTCAATCCTAAAGGAAATCAGTCTTGAATATTCACTGGAAGGACTGATGCCGAAGTTGAAGCTCCAATACTTTGGCCACCTGATATGAAGAGCTGACTCATTGAAAAAGACTCTGATGCTGGGAAAGACTGAGGGCATTAAGAAAAGGAATGACAGAGGATGAGATGGCTGGATGGCATCCTGACTCAATGGACATGAGTTTCAAAAAACTCCGAGAGACAGTGAAGGACAGGGAAGCTTGTGTCCTGGTGTGTTGCAGTCCATGGGTCACAAAGAGTAGGACACGACTTAGTGAATGAATAACAATAACAAAGCATTTATCAATATCTGAAATGATCTGATTTATATCTGTGTTCACCTGCCTCTTATACATCTCTGTAGCATAGAAGCTTCACAAGGGCCAAGGTCTTGTCTGTTATATTCAGAGCTCAGCAAGTATTGATGGAATGAATGAATGTTTTACACAGGGAGGCAAATGGCAAAGTGTCCTGATTCTAAAGGTAACGAAGAATAAGAATTTCAGAGCTCTTTCTGACATAAATGAATTGTTCAGGAAATCAGTGGCCTGGAGCCAGCCTCTCTTGCTGTGGGCAACTATTGACTTTATAGCTGGATTTGGGAAAAGGTGGGAAAATCACTCTCCATAGGTGATTTCACTGTTGCCTGTTGATGTGTTCACATGCAAAGTGTATGTTCATGCCACTGAAATCACCCAGTGGATTTGGTGATTCCTGCTCTTCAAAAGAACTAGCTTGGGATCCAATTAACATGATGCAACTTTCTGACCCCAGGGAGCCTGGCAGCAGGGGTTAGTGGAACAAGAGTGGGTATCAAGATCAGACAGATGTGGGCTTATGTTCTGGTTCGGTTCTACCTTTTACTTGCTGTGGAGACTGGGCATGTCATGTAAATTTCCTTAATCCTCAGTTTCCTTATCTGTAAAGCTTTATTTGATAATCCATACCCTGCAGTGAGAAAATTAATTGAAGAGAGAATTCAATTACCATGAGAATTAACAGTAGGAACATAGGGAAGTGCTTAGTATATCTTGAAGGCTCAGTGACTAGTAGGTACCAATACTGTCATCTTCACATTCAAGAATGCCTTGCCAGAATATACTCATCAGTCTTGGAAGGGATACTTAGTGGGAATCCAATTTCCTTTTAAGATTCTGCTATTTCTTTCCCTTACTCCTATGTCATCAATTTCTTGCAACTGAGGGGCCAGGACTGCAGAGAGGAGTGGTGGTGGGGCTACTAGCTGAGTTGATTAAATCTATTCCAAGCTGTGAAAGATGGAAATGAAGACATTTCTCTTTACAGAGACAGTTTGTGTTGTACCTGGAGATGGATGCAGCCATCAGCCCGCTCCAGTTTCTATACTGAGATTCATGCAGCTACAGGCACAGATCTAGCTGTTTTCTGTTCAAGATTATGGGCCAAAAGGGAACTCAGAGAAAGGGTCAAGACTTCATGCTAGTCTGGACACATTTCACTTGCTGGCAACACAGAAAATTGCTTGACAAAGGTGAAGCAATAAACCCAACATTGTATTCTGAACCCACCATTCATCTTTTAGAATAACTAGATCAAGACTGACTGTACTCATTCTTTTGCTGACATAAGCCCCATAAGAGAGTAAACAGCTCTAAAAAAAGTATGAGACTATTTAACACTGACTGACTTATAAACTCACATTCATATCAGTAATAGCAGTTTATCATAGACTAGGCATTTCATTTTCCGAATAAACGTGCAAGAAAGCACAAGAGGAAAAATGAGACTCAGAGAAGTTCAGTGACTTGCCTGAAGCAAGGCAGCCAAGATTTGAAGCCTGGTTTGTTGGGCTTCAAAGCTCCCTGTGTCCTCTGCTACACCTTGCTGGCACTGCCAATGGAAGACCCAGGTCCTCCAAGGCACGGGAGCCTAGTGTCTTAAAGGAAAAGTGCAGAGGTGCACAAGAAGCCCATTACTATTCCTACTCAGCACTGGGGAGCAAACAACACTTCATTTCAAAACCAGACCTCGGTCCCAGTGTCTGACATGCAACCGTGGGACCTGAAGAGCTCTCCTCAAGACAGTGACCCTCTGCAGGTGTTCTCCAATGCTGTCGGTGGTAAGACTGAAAACTCCAGGGCTGAGGATGGTCACCTTAGGAAAGCCGTTGCAAGAGCTTGTGAAGAGGGTTTCCCACAAGGCAGAGACCAGTGAAGCTCCTGGGAAACGTGTCCCGGGAGCTCACTCGTGAAAGCCAGGCTCTCCTCTTTGGCAGGGCTGACTCCAGACCCCCAGAGAAGGCTGCAGATGGCTCCCATAGCCAACCCAGTTGCCACAGAGGTTTGGCTGGATGGTTGATGCAGACCCTAGAGAGGAAGGCAAGGGATGTTCACTAGGGGCTCAGGCAAAGACTTCAGGACGTGTCCACAACCTTCCGGGACTGCTTGAAAAACTTTATGAACATTCCATAAAAATGCTTTCCCCTCTTGGAAGAGGACTCATAGCTCATTCTTAAAAGGACTTAATGAGCACCAATTTTTAAGAATCACTAAAATATACAATTTCATCAGTTTCTTTCTTACATGATTCAGCAACACTTTTGCTCCATTAGTCTTAAATATATTCATATATCATATAAATATATGTGTGTATGTGTATGTATACACACATATGTACACATTTAGGGCAGAATATATACACACACATATATTCATACATATATATACACACAACACATATATCCTTAAATGTTGCACACACACATATACACACATGCAAAGTTCAACATGTGCAAAGAATATCGAGGCCCACAGACCCCAGGGGTCTTGCCCAACTTTGCACAGCAGGGGTGGGTGGAATGAGCAACACTCCACTGACCAAGAAGCATGAAACTCAGGTGGGAAATCTTAACCAACCAACTTGATGAATGAAAACAAGTGAATCCCTATAGCGTCATAATAATGTTTTGCAGTCATTTTCAAGTCCAGTTACCGAAAACCCTAAAACGCTTGTTATTAGGGTAAGGTGAGCTGCTTCCGCAGAGCAGGGAGAGGCCATTACAAGGATGTTCTCCCACCCAAAGAGCTGCAACTCCAGCCCCGGCTCCGGTAGCGCCCTGGCTATCCCCCACCCCCCTTACCTGTCTGCCCCACCTCCCCCTCCCCCCCCCGGCTCTCTCCTCCTCCCTCCCCCCC
>SJXQ01005283.1:0-120356 GCA_006408695.1 Aepyceros melampus | reverse complement strand
TGTTTGCCCAACTTCCCCCTCCTCTCCTCGGCTCTCTCGTCCTCTCTCCTCCAGCGGTTCCTGAAGCTGCTTCTCCAGCTGGAATTCCTTCGCTGAGGTCAGGCCGCCTCCCTTAGGCTGAGCTACGGGTGACAGCCAGGAGGCTGCTTACCTGTCCCTCCCCCGACTGCCTCCGAGGGGTCGGCACTGCGATCGCTCAACTTTCCGCCGGATACCCCGAGGCGGCCGCGGCTGATGCTGGGAGAATCCTCAAGCCCGCCGTCCGCACATCACCTGTCTGAGCTCCTTCCCCTCTCCGCTCTTTTTTCTTTTCAATTTGACGTGAATAATGTATCTTCTGAGAATCCCCCAGTCACGCCGAAACTCATTCTCAAGATGCTTTTTATAAAGACTAACGTGAGCCGTCGTAAAAGCGGCGAAGGTGGGGGCGGATAGAGTCTTTTTGGTTCCTTTGGGAGGGGACCTCCGTGCTGTCAGAGTCCTGGCTCTGCCCCAGGCTGCCGCCCGGCGGCTCCGGCGGGTTTCTGGCGTCTTCCGGAGCAGCCGGAGCCCAGCCGCCGGTGCGCGTCTGCCTGCACTTGGCCTAGAACCCGCGACTCCGGCGCCGCCCCCGCGCCCTCGCCTCCGCCCGCGGTGGGTACTCACTTTTCCCGGGGAGCGCGGTCTGCCATCTCACTCCGTGAGCACTTCCTGCGCGAGGATGTGGACCTCCGTCGTGCATAACGCTGTTTCAGGAACAGCGGGTAGACTCCAGAAAGAGGGAGAGGAGCGAGTTAGACTTTAAGAGAAAGGGGGCGGGGGTGGGAGCAGAGACGGAGGTGGGAAGCCCAAGACCAGCAGGCTGGTGTCTGGGTATCCCAACCTGGACTCCAGCAGCCCGGCGGCTCTGGGACAAGAAGCCCAGCAAGTGCACTTGTTCACTCTTTCTTTGTGAGAGGAGGAGTCAAGGTTGCAACATTTGTGTTCCTTGCCCGAGGCAAAACAGTGATTTTCTTAAGCCTGCAAAATGTCCAGAGCCGGCCGCTTCACCAGGTGAAGGAAGGAGCTGGGGAAGGCGGAATGCAGCGAAGAAGTGGAGGAGGAAGAACGGTTTCACCCTTAGATGGATTTCACACGATAGATAGGGACCACAGGTCTTCCGATGAGACTGCATCACAAAACAGATTGGCAAAACAACAACAATAATAATTTAAAAATAGCTTTATAAATGGAACGACCTCAAAGCTGGTATTTCTCCTGGCAGCCAAGACGTGGAGTGTCTCCGTGTCAGATTTCTTTCCTTATTTCCGAATAACAGCTTGAAGAGCAGCTTGACCGCACTGGAGTGAGGCTCCCGGGGAATTGAATCTCACCTTCCCTCAGAAGAAGGAAGGGTCGGCGGAGTGAAAGGGGCAAAAACAGTCAGTGACCCGAGAGAGAGCAGAGAGAGCGAGAGAGCTGGTTTTGCTTTCTTTTTAGATGCCCCAGTGCCTGTCTATTCTCTGCCGCATGAGTGCAACACAGAAGCATTGGTGGTGCTGAAATAATCCACGCTTTTGTTCTTTTCCACAAATATACAATTCATGTTTTCTATTGTCTTTTCTGTACGGGGGTGTGACTTTTTTCCCTCTTTTTCTGGCGATAACAAAACCATGCATAACCACCAGCTTTTCTCTCTGGTGGAAGTACTGAAACAAAAGTAGCAGCTGCCTGAAGGAAATACTTATCCCTCAATTAGTAATTTGTTAGTGTCTGTTTGCTGCTATTAATTAATATCTTATCTGCTTATTTAATTACGCAGAGGGGCACCATGGAGAATATTTTAAACAAAGACTATAGATTCTCAACAAAGAATTTTTGGAATTCTAGGTGTATTCCCTTTTGAATGATTGACACTGGAATTACTGGCAAATGACATTCAGTAGTAGCCGCCTGCTGAGTCTCCAGAAACCACTGAATATTGCAAGATGATCTGGTGATCTTTTTGGACTGGAAGCCCAGAGGCACCTGTATAGGCATGACCACCTGATGCTTCCTGTTCAGTAACGTGACCTTGTACAATTAACCGCAAACCCCATCTGGTTGCCTTTGTTGTTCAGTCGCACAGTTGTGTCCGACGCTTTGTGACCCAGTGGACTGCAGTATGCCAGGCTTTCTTGTCCTTCACCGTCCCCCAGAGTTCTCTTAGCTGATGGGAGAAGCTTCTTTCTTGCACACTTACCTTGCTCATGGGGGCTCTGTAAAAGTATGCAACCCGTTTATTTTCAAAACCACTGGGTGACATGGGATCGTCAATGGCAGAACGTTTCTACATGGCCTTTGCAAAGCAAGGCACCATCAGGTTTTTTTTTTTTTTTTTTTTTTTTTCTAATCAGATGATTTTAATAGTTGGTGGAAAAAACCTCACCCAAGTAACTCTAGACTGTCAGGTCTTGGAAGGTAGGGCCCTTGTTCTTCTTCTTTGTGGTTCCCAGTTAGCTACAGATAGCTCAGTTCATCAGTGCTCCTGGTTTCCAGATTAACAGATGGGTTATTGAGTGACTAATCCACATCTCATTGGAAGGGAAGGACGAGGCTTTCCAGTCTGTTGTGCAGCACACAGGCACCGTCCACGAACCACCAGCGTTAGCTCTCATGGAATTAATTACTTTGCCCCGGCTCTACTGAGATGATGTAGGAAGTCAACCGTGAACCCCAAACCCATTCCACACTGTCTCCCTAGTCCTTTTCTCTACAGACTCACAAGCCCTGCCCCTTTTACTTGTGTTCCCTTCTTGCTTGTCTCTGTCTTGTCACTGTTTCAGTGGGTGTATTCCTCCTTTTTCCTAAGCTACTCCTCCAACTGAGTCCTAGATTCCAGCCCTACCAGCTGCCTCCAAGATTTTACTGTACAGCCAGTACAGAAGAAAGAGCCCAGATCTTTGTTGGCATGGATTTGGGTCTTCAGTATTTACTTGGCTTCCCTAAACCTCACTTGCCACATCATAAATCTGACACAGTAATATAGGCCTCAAAAATAACAATAGTGATTATTAATTATCAGCAAAAGGAGCAGTAATGGTGATAACATAAGTACAATGCCTGACAATAACATTCAGTTCCCCCACTCCACCGCTCCCTTCCTTTTCTCCCTACCTTCAACTCACAGTTAATGTTTTCTGCCTTATCAGCTTCTTTTCCAGCCTACAATATCCTCGCATCTTCCTTGACCCTGCTAACCCTTTGGGTGGCTTTATGATTTAATTTACTCCTTTCTTCATCTGTCAAGCTTGGTGAAAGAATAAGCTATAGTTCTCAGCTGTCTCTGACTCAGTAAGCTCTCAACGCCTTCCCTCAGTGGTTCTTAACCCTGGCTGTACCCTGGTCATCTGAGGACAGTTTCAAACACACTGTATCTGGGTGTCACTTGCAGGCTTCTGATTTGGATGGGTTGGGGGAAGGGCCCCAATTTGTCTGTTTCTACGAAGATGCCCCAGCAGAGTGGACAAACACTGCCTTAATCCCCCTGCACCCTGGCTTCCACCACCACTACTCAGCTGCTTTCTTTCTCAGGGCTGCGCCTTCCCGGGGCTCACGGCACCCTTCACCCTCTCCTCTTGAGATCCTCATTGCCTTGCTCTCAGGCCCTGCCCTCCTCCCCTGACTGTCCTAAGTCTGTCTAGGGCCCTCCTCTGTTGCCTCGTGCCATGGCCCCTCTTTTTTCCTCCTCCTCCCTGAATGGGAACAGTTTTATCTTTGGTCCATTACACATGCTCCCTCTTTCATTTGATCCTCTGGAGGTGACCACCATTAACTTATTGGTGTGTAACTAGCCTTGGCTTCCCAAGTGGTGCTAGCGGTGAAGAATCCGCCTGCCTATGCAGATGACGTAAGAGATGCAGGTTCCATCTCTTGAGTGGGGAAGATCCCCTGGAGGAGGGCATGGCAACCCACTCCAGTATTCTTGCTTGGAGAATCCCACTTACAGAGGAGCCTGGTGGGCTACAGTCCATAGGGTTGCAGAGAGTTAGCATGCACAACTGAAGGGACTTGGCATGCACAGCTCTCCTCATCCTACGTGTATGTAGCCACATCTCTATATGTACATGCTTCTCTTTTCTTAAACTGAAACTAAATAATTTCTGTGACTTGTCTTTTGTGTCATGCAATTATATATTTTCGGTTACCAGCTATAGAATTAGCCCATCCTTTTTAATGGCTGCCTCTTCTGTAATTTATTCTATCATTCTTTCATTGTTAGATCTTTAATCATTTTATTGTAAAAAGTGCTGTCATGATTATCTTTGCCTGTACCTTAGGATGTGTGCGTGCATATGAAGTTACTTTAGTTGTGTCCGACTCTTTGCAACCCTATGAACTGTATTCTGCCAGGCTCCTCTGTCCATGGGATTCTCAAGTCAAGAATACTGGAGTAGGTAGCCATTCCCTTCTCCAGGGGATATTCTCAACCTAGGGATCGAACCCAGGTCTCCTGCATTGCAGGCAGATTCTTTACTGCTGAGCCACCAGGGAAGCCCTGTACCTTAGGATAGATACTTAGAAATGATATTGTTAGGTCAAAGGGAATGAGAACTAAAATTTTGTAAGATCACTGCCAGATTGATCTCCAAAAAATGTTGTAGAAAAAAAGTCTTAGAAATGAGAGCCCTGAGTAGGAACAGTAAAAATTCTCATATGTATTGATAACTTTAAATTCTTCCTCAATACTTATCAATACAGATGTGTACCAGTATACACTCCAAGTGTTTGCTCACATCCTTGCGAGGAACGAATTTTAGCAAAATAGTTTTTTTCAGTTCAATAAGCAAAGTATTATATCTTAGAATTGTTCTAAGTCCCCCAAATACTTGTGAGGGAAGACATAATTCATATGTTTATTATCCCTTGAGAGTTTTTTTTCTCTGTTTTCCATCTTATGCCTATTTTTTTTCTGGTATATTTGTTTTTCTAAAAAAATGATTTTTCTTTACTATTGTGTATATACATTAACATTTTGTTAAATATATTGCAAATGTTTAATATTTGTTGTGTTTCCTTTGATTTTATTTATGGGCTGTTTTATTGCACAAAAGTTTTAGATTTTCACCTATTGAATCTGTCAATTATATTCTATTAAGTCTCTGAGTTTTCTTATTGTTTCTTTGCTTCTAATATTGTTAAAAATATTTTTAAAGATTTTTAATTATCCTAGAAATGGTTTTAAAATATTACATGAGATAGAGGATTAAATTCTTCTGAATGCATAGTCAATTATCCTATTAGGTTTTATTGAAAAAAATCCATAATTTCCCACTGATTTCTAGTGTCAAATATTATAAATTTCCATATATTTATATGTGTTCTGGACAATACTCTGCTTTGTTTGGCATGAGTATTTACATGCCAATAATGAACAGTTTTGAGAAACTTCCATACTGTTTTCAATAGCAGCTGCACCATTTTACATTCCTACCAATAGCACTTGAATGTTCCACTTTGTTCACATCTTCACCAACGCTTTTTAAAAATAATTATCACCCCAGCAGGTGTGAGGCACTACCTGGTTGTGGTTTTGATTCATATTTCCCTGATAATTAATGATGTCAGGTACCTTTTCTCCTACCTGTTGGCCGTTTATATGTCTTTTGAGAAATGCAATTTAATCCCTCTGGCCATTTTTAAATCAGATTACTTATGTTGTTATTTTTATTGTTTGCTTTTGAGTTATAGGAGTTCCTTATATATTTTGGACATTAATTTCTTATCAGATATGTAGTCTGCAAATATTTTCTTGCATTCCATAGATTATCTTTTCACTTTGTTGATTGTTCCTTTGCACATAGAAGCTTTTTCGTCTGAGGTAATTGCACTTGTTTATTTTGTTGTTTTTGCCCATTCCTTTGTTGTCATATCCAAAAAGTCATTTCATGACTGATGTTAAGATGTTTCCCCTCAGTGTCTTCTAGAAGTTTTACAGTTTCAAGTCTTACATTTAAGTCTTTAATTTGTTTTGAGTAGATTTTTGTGTATCTGTAAGATAAGGGTCCAGTTTAATTTTTTGCAAGTGGATATACAATTTCCCCATCACCATTTGTTGAGAGACTCTTCTCTCTCCATTTTGTATTCTTGGCACCCTTCTCAAAGATCAATTGATAGTAAATGTATGAATGTATTCTGGTCTCTCAATTATGTTCTGTTGGTCTATTTGTCTGTTTTAGTGCCAATACCATACTGTTTTTATTCTTGTAGCTTTGTCATATAGTTTAAAATCTGAAAGTATGTCTCCACCTTTGTTCTTCTTCCTCAAAACTAATTGATTATTCAAAATATTTTGTGGTTCCATATGATTTGTAGAACTGTTTTCTTATTCTGTAAAAAATGCCATTGGGATTTTGATAGAGATAGCATCAAATTTGAATATTGTTTTGGTTAGTGTGGATATTTTAACAGTAGTGAGTCTTTCTATCCACAAACATGATATATGTTTCCATTTATTTGTGTTTTTTAAACTTCTTTCAGCATTATTTTATAGTTTTCAGTGGACAAGCCTTTCACCTTCTTATTTAACTTTATTCCTGAATATTTTATTCTCTTATGCTACTGTAAATAAGATTATCTTAATTTCATTTTGTATAATATATTGTTAGTATATATAAATGTAACTATTTTTGTATGTTGATTTTGTTCATTAGTTCTAATAGTTTGTGTGTGTGTGTGTGTATGTGTGGAGTCTTTAAGGTTTTCTACATGCATGATTATGTCATTTGCAAACATAATTGTGTTTCCTTCTCTCTGATTTAGATGCCTTATATTTCTTTTTCTTGCCTAATGGCTCTGTTAAGGACTTCCAGTACTATGCTCGATAAAAGTGGATGTCCTTGCCTTCATTTTTCATTCAATTGTTTTTTGATTCATTCACTTGTCAAAAATGCCAGGTTCATTTTTAGGTGCTGGTTTACAGCAGGAAAACTGTAACTAGACTCAGTCTGAGATCTGGTATTATATTCTGGAGTTTGGAGGAGGCAAGATTAAAAACAAAGAAACAAATTGTATATTAGGTGATAATATATGCTAAGAAGTAAAACAAAGCAGAGAGGAGATGTGGATTAAGTCAGAGGGTCAATATTGGGCCTTTTTGATAATATAACTTGAGCTGAATCTTGAGTAAGGACACTGAAGAACTTTTTTGGAATAAATTCCTCCTGGGAAGGAAGAAGGAAGCCATTGGACTGTTGAGCAGAGTGCCAGGAGCTGACTTTTATTTCAGATGGGTCACCATACCTGATGCCATGGAATGCTATTGACAATTGTCATCCCTGTTTCCATCCTTTGTTTCTTTCTGACATTTTTGCCATATGAACTTATCTTGAGAGTTTACTTTCTTGATGAAATCTTTCAGATTCAGGTTTGTAAGCTGAAGTCATCCCTTCCTCCAAATGCCTCCTCTCAACCCCCTGGGGAAGGAGGAAAATACTATACAAAGAAGCTTTCACTAGTGAGCTTTCACCATCTAAACAGCCTTTTGTGACAAGAACCTGTGGCTGGAGGCTACTGCTTCCTTCCTGGTTCAGAGTTAAGACTTCCTTGAACTTTGTCTTCCCTGATGCCTAAATTATGGGAACTAGGGCAAGTCTTAGAGTCTTTTCTCAAGCAAGACGGCCTTTCTGTCTTTGCCAAAGTTCATATTCCTGACTCAATTGAGAAATGGGGAAGGTGACTTTCTACTTTTGGTAACATCATTGAAAGTTCTATTGTTAGACAGTTCTCCTGGGAATTTGGAATTGGGAATTTTATACTCTAGTTCTCCTTCCTCAAAGTCCTCCTACCTTCTCCTCCAGGCATTCCATCCACAGTCAGGATAATGTGACATGGTACGAAGAGCACTGAGCTGGGGACCAGAAGGCCTGAGTCTTAGTCTGAACTCACACTGAACTGGCCATGAGGTTTTTTAGTGGAAATCTTTGGACTTTAATTCAAAATAATAGAGAACTTTTGATAGAAACAAACATTTCCTGTCTTCCACTCTGGGATGTGATATTTGACAGTCACTAATGGATTTTCTTATTTTAGAGACTAGGAGATTAGAGCCCAGAGAAGTAAAGACTTTCATAAATTCACAAGATGTGGCAGATGTGGGTTTGATCCCTGGGTCGGGAAGATCCCCTGGAGAAGGGCTTGGCAACTCACTCCAGTATTCTTGCCTGGAGAATCCTATGGAAGAGGAGCCTGGAGGGCTACAGTCCATAGGGTCAAAGAGTCAGACACAAGTGAAGCGACTTAGTATGCATGCATGACAGAGCAAAGTGGTATAAATAGTATGATCTCCAGAGTCAGACTTGCTAGTCAGAGTGTCTGGCTCTACTACTTATTGGTTATGTGGCTTGGACAAATTGCTTAAGTTTTATGTTTTCAGTTGTCCTCATCTATAAATTGGGAATAAAAAGTGTACCTAACTTGACAGACTGCTTGAGTATTAAAAGAGATTACTGAAGTGAAAGAAATTAGAACAGCATCAGGCATGTAGCAGACTTTATGGTTAGTATGACTGTTGACAAGACAGTCATCAAAGTTACGTCTAAGTGCTAGAAATTGCATCATATGTGGAAAATCCTATAGACCTGATGATGTTTGGCTGAGTAGAAGGAAGGTAAATCGGTTAGTTTTCTTTAGTCATATAAAGGGTTGTCACCTGAAAGAGGTACTTTTTTGAAGTTTCTTAGAAAGATCTTTGGATTTTAATTCGAAATAATGGAGAATTTTTGATGTAAACAACAGTTTCCTATATTCCACTCTGGGTTGTAATATTTGACAGTCACTGATGGATTTTCTTATTTTAGAGACTAGGAGATTAGAGCCCAGAGAAGTAAAGACTTGAAGTTCACAAAATTGGGCCCAGGCTAAGTGGCCTGTGACCTCATGGTACCTCATGAATCCAGCAACTGTTTAGTCACTAAGTTGTATCCAACTTTTTTGTGACTCTATGGACTGTGGCCCACCAGGCTCCTCTGTCCATGGGATTTCCCAGACAAGAGTACTGGAGTGGGTTGCTCTTTCTTTCTACAAGGAATCTTCCCAATCCGGGGACTGAACTTGGGTCTCTGGCATTGACAGGCAGATTCTTTACCTCTGAGCCACCAGGGAAGCCCTTAGAAACTATTAGGTGTTGGTAATTTAGTTTATGGGCTCGAGGTTGCCAGCCTCCGGTCTCCTTCTAAGCCAAAAGAAAGCAGATCCTTTGCAACATCTGGAAAGCCAAGTTGTAAACTCTGAGGACCTGGAGTTCTGTAGGTGGCTGAGAGCCTGGCTGGGCTAACAAATGGCTTCAGAAATGGCAACCATCTGTCAGATCACGTGCTCTTCATGCAGTAGGATTAACTGGCCTTGCTGTCTGAGTCTCATCATGAACCAGTCTCCCTAGGATTGCCTGGACTGCCAGCACCCTTCAACACAGTCATAAAAAATTTTGACACCAGGAAGTCCTGTTAAAAAGAAATTTTCTTAAACATATCTTTATTTAATTGTTTTTGTTTTTTTTTTCATCTTGGAAGTGAGAACTTTCTCTGAGCCTGCCTCTCTCCTTGCCTGTCCTTTCCTCTCTTCTTTTGTACTTCCTACATGGAACGGAATAAATGGAGGGCATCTTTCCAGCATCAGCGTTTCAGGGCTGGGGTTCTAAGAGAAGAAGCCTTCCAATGGTTGTCATCTAGAAGGTGTTTCGCAGATTTCCTCCATAACTTTGAGTTCTTTGCTGGAGCCACAGAAAGAGCTGCTGGCAAGTGGGAACGAAGGACTGGGCTGGCACACCAGGGCTTCGCTCTCTGCTGCCTTCCTTTAACCTCAGGTCACAAAGAAACATTTGGGAATCTGGATTCCCAACCAGGACCATAGGTAGAGTGCCTGCCATGTAATTGCATCGCAGGGCACAGTGTGGCTATGAGCAGGGTCTGATTTAAGGGGGAAAAAAGAATCACAAGTATGCAGGGACCAGAGGGGTCAAGATGGGGCCACTGGGGAGTGAAAACACATTCTTCAAATGCTGGTTTTTGTTTTTTTTTCAGATGTTATAAACCCACTCATTTTCAATGTTCATGAGTGAGGAAAGGAGAGAGGGGGGAGAGAGAGGTGGTGGGTAGAGAGATGGGGATAGAGAAATAGAGAAATTGAAGGAGAGTGACAGGGAAAGAGAGAGAGAAGTGGCAGGGAGGGGAGAAAAGGAGAAATCCAGGAGAGGAAGAACATAGGTATGTATTTGTCTTGCCTGCGCCCTTGCTCCTTACACCTTCTCAGCTGGCTTTTTCAGCCCGGGAACACAGATCTGCTTTATCACATATGTGAATGCTCAGTCCCAGCTTATTTACACTATGGCCATCCAACCAGACGGAGTCAGGTCTCCCCTCTGTCAAGGCTTGTCTTCAGGGTGAGAGATGAGGCAGTGGGAGAAGAGTCAAGAAGTGGAATAGAAATGGTCTCAGAGGCTCTGAAATCTTGTCACTCATATGCTGAATTGATCACCAGACCCACTGGCCACTTAGCTGGAAAGTGAGAGAAGAGCTAGGAAATTATACTGTTACCTTCTGGTTACCTTCCCTCCCTTTCTTTTCCTTCTTAATTTTAAAGGGAACGTGGATTCTCTGTCCAGAATATGGTGCATGGGACCAGCTGCTTCCTTGTGGAGTGAGAAGAGCCACTGGCCAGGCTGAGGCACAGCTGGGACACTTGGCAGGCTGGATGCCTCACCAGTTCCTGCCAAAGAAACCACGGCCAATAGCTTCTCCTACTGTTCTGGGTCCCTCTCCCACACCTGTGGGGTTCCTGTGCTGGCTGAATGCATGAAACCAACTCTTGCTGCATGTGGGATTCATACCTCAGGATTCACCCCTGGAGAAAGAGATCGGAGGGGCTAGAGTCAGCGTGGCATGCCATGTCCCCTTCATCCTGTCTCCTGGTTCCTGTTGACTAATAGCACAAGGGCAGGTCAGGCAATTCACAGAAATCCTATGTGCTAGTGCTGCTTTCATGGGCAGGACATGGCTGCCAAGGCAAACACACCCCACTCTGCTGCTGCTGCTGCTAAGTGGCTTCAGTCGTGTCCGACTCTGTGCGACCCCATAGACGGCAGCCCACCAGGCTCCCCGTCCCTGGGATTCTCCAGGCAAGAACACTGGAGCAGGTTGCCATGTCCTTCTCCAATGCATGAAAGTGAAAAGTGAAAGTGAAGTCACTCAGTCGTGTCCAACTCCCAGCGACCCCATGTACTGCAGCCCACCAGGCTGCCCTGTCCATGGATTTGCCAGGCAAGAGTACTGGAGTGGGGCGCCATGGCCACTCTACTTAGGCTGAAAGGCAAACAATGTCAGTCACTGTTTACGTGGTAAGGCAGACCTCAGCACCATCCATGGAGATGCATGACACTGTCCTAAGCTGTGTAACGTGATTTGTTGTTTTTGTAGTTGGACCACCCGCCCCCCACCAGGCAGTGTTTCAACCAGCATACATTTGTCAGTGCTCAGGCCAAATGGAAACAGCTCCTTTGCTTGACTCAATTGGCTTATTCTCTTCCAGAGTTAAAAAGCCCATGGGGCCTAGCTCGCCATGAGGTCTTACAGTCTTACTGGAGAGTGAGACTGCTCCGAAAATTGTCCTGATGTTTACTCTTATAAATACCTCTCTGAAAAGGCGACTACAGACCTTTTCATCAACCACACAAGGCTTCCGGGAAATAATACATTTTGTAATGTTAAATCTCTAATACTGCCATTGAAATTTTAGCCAACCATGTCCTCAGGTTTCAAAGTCTTACACCATATCATTTCATTTGTATATGAAACAGGTCATGCATAGCAGCCTTAGCTTTGAAATTAAATGCAGCTCATCGACGTTTTTCACCAAATATTGTGAAATATTACCATAAAATCCATACACATGGCATTTCTTAAAAAAACACTGTCTGTGCCCATGGGACATACATCCCCACTGTCGTTAGCCCACTGTCGCTGTGCGTAGCCTCCCTCTTCCATGGGTCCTTCTCTCTGCTTCACCCAGTTTCCTTGGCTTCCTCCGTCTCCTATAGACCCTGAAGCCACTGTCGGTTACTATGTATTATTTCACTTGCATTGTTTTTCTTAGACTAGAAATATAGTTTTTAAATGCCAGGTAGTTCTTAAAAGTAAGAGAACAAAATTTGAACAGATGGAGGCTCATGTTTCTAGGGGAATGTATGGGAAGATGACAGTTGTTAATTGGAAGAGAAGGTTATTGTATATAGGCTTGCTTCACTCATTCCTGCTGCCTCCTGTGCGAATTCATTTTGTGGCTCCTGTTTCCAACACCATCTCCACACATTTTGAAAAGTTGGCTCATTTACTACAACTTGTCTTTGGTCTTCCCTCCATCCACTACCTCATTCTTTTTAAGAGACCCTCCAAGAAATGAATGTTAAATGATTTGAGACAGTAAGAGATCAGTGGATCCAAGGTAAGATTAGAATCCCCCATGATCATCAGCAAAGTATGAAAGTAAAATTTGGAGATAATAGGAGATGTGAGTTTTTTCTTTTTGCAGGTTGGTTGGAGAAACAGACTATGTTTTGAAAAATCACTGTTGAGGCTCATAAAGGACCTACTTTTCATCAAGCATAGGTATAATTTACATTAATTTTCTTCAGGATACCCATAGAAAATTATGCAAAAGTTCCCAACATGATAACTATAATAACCTTCATTTCTGCAAAAGTTTTTCCTTAGAGATTTTAAGAAAGTGCTTTGAGGCAAAAGACAGTTTTCAAAACAAGCCGCAGTATATCAGTTTCCTCCTTTTAGTGAAAAACCAACAGAAGATGAGTGACCAGAACACAGATACGGTATTGAAAAAGGAGGATCTTCATTAAATGTCTACTCAGTGTCTACTGAAGCTCCAGAAGAATATTATAAATCCCTAAAGAAGTATAGCCCACCCCTTGCAGTGAATCCCAGGGATCCATGATCCCTTCTTACCACTCACCCCAATAAATAGCACTTGATAAAGTAGGGCCCAGCAAAAGTAGGAAAACCTTTCTGTATCAGAAAGGTGTGATTCATCCAGAATGAAATGGAAAAAAAAATGCAGTTTTTAAGAGAGAGAAGCTGTGAGAAAATGAACTGTGGAGGCAAGGGGTCCGGAAAGGAGGGAGTTTAGAACCTAAAGGAAGGGATTAATCTGTTTGGGATTTTAATAGAGAGTTATTTTGTAAGAATTTATATACAAGTTGATGTGTGAGGAAAATAGGGGCAAGGGAAAGACTGAGAGGTAAATAACTGAATGGGGAATGCTTTCTAGATTGCAGAGAAAGAAGACACCGTCACACACATATATACACAATTACCTGATATTTGTAATATTTTCTTTATCTCTCATTCTGTGTGTGTGAGTATAAAAATTGTCCCCAAATGTCCTGTATAACTGTGCCTGTATATTTTCCTTAGACCAGAATTCACTGATGTTTTGCATCTGATTTTCCTGTCTCTTTAATCTTTATTCGACAACCATCACCCTGTCTTCCATAACACTGGTATTTGTGATGAGTTTATGTCAGTAGTCTTGGATCTTTCTGTATTTTTCAACTTAGTGTGTGTGTATGTGTGTGTTTGCTTCATTAATAGGCAGATTGCATTGTTTAAAAAGCACAGGCTCAGAAGCCAGGTGGCCTTTGTTGTAACCACAGATCCATTAACGAGCTTTGGGATCTTAGGCAAGTTACTTTACCTCTCTGTGCCTCAATGACATCTCGACAATGACTATAATAGTGACATGTGGCTTCCTAGGTGGCTCAGTGGTAAAGAATCTGCCTGCCAATGTAGGAGATGTGGGACCGATCCCTGGGTTGGGAAGATCCCCTAGAGAAGGAAATGGCAACCCACTCCAGTCTTCTGGCCTGGGAAATCCCATGGACAAATGAGCCTGGCGGGTTACAGTCCTTGGGGTCTCAAAAGAGTCAGACATGACTTAGTGACTAAACAGCAACAACATCTTAATAGTTACATGGATATTTGTCTAGTATTGTTTTTGTTGTTATTATTAGAGAATACACTCCAATTCAATCTTATAGCAGATAGGAGAGTTTTGTATGATTCCTGATATTCTTTGGTTGCAAATGAGAGTAATTTATTCTTAATTTAAAATAATAATGATAATTGTATAATAATAACTGTAGTAACATATACTGACTTCTCAAGATAAAATTATGTGGTCTCTAATTATTGTATCTAAAAGTCCAGATTTAAGATAGTGTCAACATTATATATCTAATTATGGCACTGGCACACTTCATGATCCATATCTAAAAATTACGTTTGTTAATACCATGAAGGCTTCAGTTCTGGTGGTGCTGTCAGGCTCATGATGATGATTTTTCTAAATTGCTAATTTTTCTCTGGAAAGCTCAGATTTTATCATTGGCAACAAAGCTGTCAGTTGATTTCCGTGATGTGACAGGTGTACTTTGTTCATTCCTGAGATGTCTGTCAAATACCTGAGTCTAAATAGCCATAGTTCGTCATTCATTTTTTTCTTACAAGTAAAACT
Organism: Aepyceros melampus; assembly: GCA_006408695.1. NCBI lineage: Eukaryota > Metazoa > Chordata > Mammalia > Artiodactyla > Bovidae > Aepyceros > Aepyceros melampus. The sequence continues at coordinate 105,839 of SJXQ01005283.1, read as the reverse complement.
GAAAAAAAGAAGAAAAGAAAAAGAATCATCTGGGCTAGGTTGCAAGCCCATCACCTGATTTCTTTCCCTCTTACAACCCTTACAGTTGGGTATGAGGAAAGGCATTTTGGTGAACTTCCCATTTTTCCACACAGTATAAAAGATTTGTACTCAAGCTTTATGATCTTATAAAATTAGTACACTTTACTGCTTCATTAAAGAAGCTGTTAGGTGAAACTGCCTTCTTTGAATTTTCCCAGTGAATGTGTGTCTGTTAAAAAAAATACAATGACTGTTAACACAGTGTGAGCCCCATCCTGATTTATACTCATGCAATTTTACCCACTATGTCTTGTACCAAAGTAAACATCAGCACAATAAAAAAAGCAAATAACTCTCATTATTAACCTAATATTATTATGGAAGTAGTTTCACCTTGTACCCCCAGCTCTGAAAGGGTATTAGGTATCCCTGGCAGTCTGTGAGCTATAATTTGAGAATCATTGTGTTGAAGGATATGGGTCAGCTGAGTTTTGATTCTGCTGGTATTTCTGCCAGTCTTCAGGGAGAAAAGTAAATTATCTGAAACCTAGCCTTGGGAAGCTAAAAATCTGGTGGATAAGGTATACATACATACCACTAGGTAAAAAACATTGCAAACATTGGGTTTTATGATGATGAAGAGAAAGTAATTCTTTTGGTTTGAAGAGGTTGTGTACATCTTTGCAAGTAGATCATGTGTTCTGGGATCTGCAAACCTTGTCAGATTTCCACGTTCCAAGCACAGGCATTAGCCCATACATGTACGTGTATGAACACTTAGGGAATGGGAAGGGCCTGGGTTGGCTGGATAACAGGGGGCCTCAGAGTGGTCCTATAAAACTGGAAAGGTGGGGGGACTAGTTGGATGTGTCACTGAAGGCTTTGAGGACACATAGTTTTTCAGGTTACACTGAGCAGCCACATTAATTTGGCCTAGAGTAGTAGTTCACAAGGTGTTGTCCCAGACCAGCATCGCTGGCATCACCTGGGAACCTGTTAGAAATGCAGATTCTCAGGCCCAACCAAGGCCTATTGAACCAGAAACTTGGGGTAGGGCTAGCCATTGGTATCTTAGTAAGTTCTCATTAAGATTCTGATGCCTGCTAAATTTGCAGCACCATGGGCCTAGAGCTTAGAGTGTGATTCTTTCCACAGAAATCCTACCTGCATCAGAATCACCTGGGGGCAGGGGGTATGACCCCTGAATGTCCCCAGGCCCTACTTCAGGGCTACAGAATCAGAATATCTGAAACAAAACCCAGGAACCTGGATGCTGACAAGTCTGGTTGAACCACAAGCATCACTGACCTAGCAGAGATAAGGCTGAAGGAAAACTGCTTAATTTTTACCAGAAATTTTATTCTGATAGAAGGAATTTCAGAGGAAGGAATATAAATATGCATTTGACCCAATTTCCATTGCAAGTTACTGTCTATGTGCATTTTGCTGGTCATAAAAGAACATTAATTCTCTGCAGGATCGCCAAGGAAATACACCAATTCTTCCTCCAAAGCCTCTTCATACATTACTGATCTTTACAACTTGTGTGTGGAGTTGGAAGGTAGGAGCAAAGTAGGTGACTAATTGCATAAGTCGTAAAGCACAGTAAGATCTGACAGAAGATCTGCCGGAATGAAGGCACACACATTATAATTATCTAACAAAAGTTTTATCTCCTTGTGGCTTTCTAAGAGCCCCAGATATCGAGTTGTATTTTCCTTCCAGCTAAGCGACTAAGACACATACCCATACATCCAAACATATATTAAGTCTTCTGGACACTCACAACTTAATTCCCTTAAAGTAGTCTAATCGATGTGTTATTTTCTCAGTCTCTATAGAAAACTTGAGTTAAATATAATGTGGCTGGATGTTTAATGGACAGTAATTTGCTAAGCACTTTAAAAATTATAGGGTTTCCCACTTAGATCTGTGGGAGAGGAGGGAAAATACATTGAGGGGTTTAGCTGATGTGTGTGAGACTAGAAAGTGAACACTAGTCCAGGATTTTAACCAGTAAGTGCTCTTAGAGCAACCCCATGTAACCCTGTGTGAATGGGACTGGATAGGGGAGAGGGCAGAACCAGAAGGGTGGAGTTTAAGGAGGAGAGGCTATTTGAATCTTGCAGTTCGCTTTTTGTTTTCTTCTGCCAAAAGGAATCTTTTATGTTTAAACCTTATAAATGAAATAAAAAAAGAAAATATTTTTTAAAAAGAATTTGTATAACAATCCTGCTGTACAGCAGAAATTAACACAATACTGTAAATCAACTATACTTCAAAAAAAAAAAAAGAAAACAAACCCCACAAATGACTAGTTATTCTGCAGTGGTTCGCTCGTGTGTTTACTTTGAAAGTGGTTGGAGTTTTACTTTCTGTGTTTTATATGTACTTTGAGACAAAAATTACCCTGAAATCAGAAAAAAAAAAAAAGAAGATAGGACATACTATGTACTCAGTTTTTAAGTCTTTCTCCCTCCTCTATTTGCCAGAGATCATCTACATAAAAAGTTTGTTTGTGATTAGATATACTTAAAAGCGCTTCCCAGGAGGCACAGCGGTAAAGAATACAGCTGGTGATTCAGGAGGTGCAAGAGATAAGGGTTAAATCCCTGGGTGGGGAAGATCCCTTGGAGGAGGAAATGGCAACCCTCTCCAGTCTTCTTGCCTGGCGAATCCCATGGACAGAGCCTGGCTGGTTACAGTCCACGGGGTCGCGGAGTCATACATGACCGAATGACTGAGCACACACAGCACATAAACTTAAAAGAAGTCTACTCTGCACTGGAGGGAAATTTCCCATACCCAGAAGGTCTTTTAAAACTTGTCCAGCAAGTGACTTTAAGAGAAAAGGTGCTGTGGGCTTACAGGTAGAGAAAGAGGATTCTCAGACCCCTCCTCAAGGCACTTTGATCAGAAGTCTATGCTTCTTATAGATACTCTCTGGTCCCATTTGTGTGGGGGCATTAGTTTCTGAGGTGCTTGACAGAAAATGAAACTCCCCTGCCCTGTGCTCTAACTGATCCACAGGTGTGACAGGTGTGACATGTGTGCAGAGCCCCAGGAGCTGGCCCCAGAGCTAGAGCAAGGGGATGCTACCCAAAGGGATTACAACAGGTCCTAGTGCAGAGCTGAGTCAGAAAACCTAGTTCTTGGCTCTGACCTAACACGTGTATACTTGTGGCGGATTCATGTTGATGTATGGCAAAACCAATACAATATTGTAAAGTAATTAACCTCCAATTAAAATAAATCAATTTATATATATAAAAAAGAAAAGTCTGCCTGTGACCATTTAGAGACACACACCCTTTTAAGAAATCATTGGAGAAGAACTTGCCTGTGTGTTAACTGAGGAAATAAAGTTCCAGTCTGTTGGGTCTCTGGGGTCTTCTTGGCTGTAGAACTGTCCATGTTGGTAATATTAGCTGTGTTTCCCAAGTGGGAAGAAAAACTATCTCTGGTGATAGACAATTGCAATCTAACTGATGTTACTGTCTGTTTGGAAGGAGCAGATTAGGGAAGCATATACCTGAGGTATCTTCTTGCCCAAACCTGCAGTGATTGAATATCACCTTAATATTTCATATTGTTATGAATGCTTTCTCTCAAATTAAGCTAAACTTTATTTTGAGCTTTCCATATGAAAAGCACTCTGTGTAATCAATCCAGTGGAAAGTTCCTCTGAAAAGATCTCTGGCTCCCATCTCTTGAGAATCTCTGCTTTAGAGGAGGATAAACAAGTCTGTAAACACTGTTAATACAAAGCCAGTTCTGATAGGTGCAGTAATGGAAGTAGAGAAACAGTAGATCCCAAAACATAAACACATGGATACTATGCATACACACCCATTCACAGTAGACTGAGTGGGTTGTATATTTCTAAAGCAAGTCTTGTTAATTCATATTGTAAATCTTCAGTATCTTTATCACTATTTAATCAAATGAGATAGAAGCACATTCTTCTGTGAATAGTTGCCTATGAAGGTTAGTTTTAATATATTCAAGAGATTTATTTATTATTCAGCAACACTAGAGAAATGCCATTTAAAACCTTGAACAAATTTTATCATACTAGCTTATAATCATTTAGAAATATTATTCCCCCAATCCAGATGTGAACTCTTTTTGTCTGCACAGAGGAGAAAAATACATAACACATATGGAATTAAGTAATGTGAAGCATTCAGTGAAATGTAAAGTACTGATGAAACCTAATGAGGTCAGCCTTGAAGTGGGAATGAGATGAACAGGGAAGATGTGCCGCGAGACAGACATTCTCAGTGACAACACAGAGCATCACTATCTACTCACAGAAGCACACCCCCCACCATTATTGTTGTTCAGTCACTAAGTTGTGTCTGATTCTTTGTGGCCCCATGGACTACAGCACTCCAGGCTCCTCGGTCTTCCACTATCTCCCAGTTTGCTCAAATTTACGTCCATTGACTCAGTGATGCCTAACCATCTCATCCTCTGCTGCCCCCTTCTCCTTTTGCCTTCAGTCTTTCCCAATATTGAGGACTTTTCCAATGAGTTGGTTCTTCACATCAGGTAATGTTTAAGGCTGATTTCCTTTAGGATTGACTGGTTTGATCTCCTGGCAATCCAAAGGATTCTCAAGTGTCTTCTCCACACCACAATTTGAAAGCATCAGTTCTTCAACATTCAGCCTTCTTTCTTTGTGGTCCAACTCTCACATCCATACATGACTACTGGAAAAACCACAGCTTTGACTATACAGACGTTTGTCAGCAAAGAGATGTCTTTGCTTTTTAATATGCAGTCTCGGTTTGTCATAGCTTTCCTTCCAAGGACAAACATCTTTTAATTTCATGCCAGGAAACTGGGACATTATCAGTTACAATGAACAGCATCACGTCTACTTATGGAAGGCCTCCCATTAGAGTCTATATTGGGAATGCGAAGGCAACAAGATATGAAGGACACATTCCTCCCTGGATTTCCCAATGTATTGGGAAAGCATTGAAATGTGACAAGGGACAGATGAATGATGCAGATAAGAAAAGCCTCAGGAGTCCAAAGTAGGAGAACTTCCCAAGAGCAGGGAGAGGTGGCAGATGTGGTGACTGTGATACTATTTCTAGAATAAGGTGGGATTTGAGTTGAGCTTTCAGGGTCAGGTGGGAGAGAGGAGGCCCACCTTCCAGGCAAATACATACTCCAAGTATTTCTCTTCATGCATGCATGTTAGGGCCATATTTTGCCTAACACTTCAGGGGAGGTTATCACCCCTATAGTGTCCCATGGACCTTACAGGAGTCTGCAGACCTGAAGCAAAGATATCCTGCTCTAATGCTTGTGAAATTGCAATATAGTGTGCTAGTTATGCCAAATAACATTCCTTTTTTTTTTTTTTCACAGTTATAGTAGGAAGCAGCACACAATACTTAGTGATTTGGAGAAACCACATACAATACTTGGAGATGGGGTGGAACTCCTGCCACGCAAATCCCTCAGTTGTAAAAAATGATTACTCAAAAGCAAAGGGAAAACCATGTGTGTGTGCCCTGTTTCTGTTCAGTACTCTTTGCTTCTGAATATTCAATTTTGTGTATTTAAATGCAATGATTGTGATTCGCAAAGCAAAGGTAGAGACACAGGTGTAGAGAACAAACATAGAGACACCAAGGGAGAAGGTGGGGGTGGGATGGATTGGGAGATTGAGATTGATGTATGTATAATATTGATATTCTGGATAAAATAGATAACTAATGAGAACCTATTATAAACCACCAGGAACTCAGCTCAATATTCTGTGGTGACCTAAATGGAAAGGAAATCCAAAAAAAGAGGGGATATATGCATATGTACAACTGATTCATTTTGCTGTACAGAAAAAATTAACACAACATTGTAAAGCTACTACACTCCAATAAAATTAATTAAAAAATAAAATAAAGCAACGATTGTGGTTCTACTTCTTGTTATCAGATGTCTCTATGTGTTTTTCTTTCTACTCCTCAACAAATGAAATTACAGGCATTAATTATTAAATTGCAGTATTTTGAAATAAGATATGGTTCAAAGTGAAAGTGAAAGTTGCTCAGTCATGTCCAGACTCTGTGTGACTCCTTGGACTGTAGACTGCCAAGCTCTGCTGTCTGTGGGATGTTCCAGGCAAGAATACTGGAGTGGGTTGCCATGCCCTCCTCCAGGGGATCTTCCTGACACAGAGATTGAACCCAGGTCTCCCACATTGCAGGCAGACTCTTTATTGTCTAAGCCACCAGGGAATTTATTTTTTATAAAATTATAGTGTTTCAAACACCTCTACCTAATACTCACTGAGTATTAATAAAAGAATGAAATGAAATTAAGAGATTCATATCCATATAGAATTATTGTTCTTATAGGTTTAATGTTGGAGTGTTTTTCAAGAGCAAGTATCTGTATTCTACTTCTCCAAGGTGGCGCTGGTGGTAAATAACCTGCCTGCCAATACAGTACATATAAAAGATGCGGGTTTGATCCCTGGGTTGGGGAGGATCCCCTGGAGGAGGCCATAGCAACTCACTTCAGTATTCTTGCCTGGAAAATTCCATGGACACAGGAGCCTGGTGGACTACTGTCTATGGGGTCACAAAGAGTCGGACACAACCGAGCATGCACGCACAACAAGAAGGAGCATACTCTTTTGCCTCCTAATGGTGGACTACTTTTTTTTTTTTTTTTGCTTAATAGTTTTTCTTCAGTGATATTTTGGAACACATATTTAGCTTAGCTATCATGAACTTGAATTCACTGAGGTAAAGACGGCATCATATCTTCATCATTTGTCCAAGGTTATATCAGTCTCGTGTTTGCCATGCGAGTTGATTTAGGACATACCATACAGTATCACGCAAGATTACAATCAGCAGATACAGGATTCACCAATATGACACATCTCCACAATGGGACCCACATCTCCACTGAAGGAGAATCTGCGTTTGAGAATCAGGGACATCACTTGCTTGGAATCAAAAGGAAATCTGTGTCTTAGACACATAACCATCACCTACAGAAGGGCAAGTTCTAGGAACACATTAACATGACAGCAAATGATTCAATGCAGTAAGAACCAAACCATTCCCCCACCCCTAAATCTTTGAATTATATAAGAGACAGATAATCACACATTCATCAAACAACTCTTTCAGAACAGAGAAGTTTGGAGTGTACACAAGACTAGCTGCTCAATTTGCCAACCTAGAAAAAGTGAAAATGCAGGGCCTCTTGTTCAAAAATTATTGAGAATTTCAAGAGGACAGGAGCCAAGCATGAGCCCAAGAAGCCTGGAGCCCTTTTAAGTGCAGAGTCTTGTGTGAGTGCCTTGCCTATATCTGTAAAATGGTGCAATTGTTAACTAACCAATCTCTAGGGGCTTCCCAGGTGGCGCTAGTGGTAAAGAACTCTTTTGCCAATGCAAGAGACATAGGAGGCGTGGGTTCGATCCCTGGGTTGGGGAGATCTCCTGGAGAAGGAAATGGAAACCTACTCCAGTATTCTTGCCTGGAGAATCCCGTGGACAGGGGAGCCTGGAGGGCTATAGTCCATGTGTTTACAAAGAGGTGGACACAACTTAGTAACTAGACAACAAACTTATGTATTTATTTGGCTGCACCTTATGGCATATGAGATCGTAGTTCCCCCACTGGGGATTGAACTTGCACTCTTTGCATTGGAAGGCAAGAGTCTTAGCCACTGGACCACCAGGGGAGTCCCAGGATGTGTTTTCTGGATGGCTCATTCATGGGGCTGGCACGTTGATGCTGATTTTAAGTGAGAGCTCGCATTGTCCTCCCCACATGGGCCTCTCCATACAGCAGCTGAAACGTCAACAAGACATTAAGCTTATTTCTCCAAAGTGAAGGATTCAGTCTTCAGGCTGAAACTACACTTAACTTCAGAAGTCACACACTATTCTTTTTACTATATGTTATTGTTTGAAGTGAGTCATTTAATTTGACCCACATTCAAGGAAGGCAGGATTCGGCTCCACATTAAAGGAAGGAGTGATGAAAATTTTACAAACGTTATTTGCAAACCATGACATCATCCTTTTCTCTACCTGCTGTGAGCCACCTTATATGTTCCTTCCATATCTACCTTCCTAAATCAAGGCTTTAGCTGATTCTGTTCCTTGATTGGAAAATATAAGTGCCTTTAAAGTATCAAAGACCAAGTAAGAACATCCCTTATTGTTCTCCTCAACACATCCGTCTTCCATTATGCTTTTGGACCTTGTCATTCTTTCCAGTCATGCCTACTCACTCATCAACCTCAAACACAGCTGGAAGGATCCAGCTGTGGACATCTCCCCCCTCCTCCCAGTTCCAATGGCTTCTGCTTCAGGATTTTCTAGTTTCAGAATAAAACCCATGCCAATTTTCTATGGAAAGTCTTCCAGAATTAAGAAACACACAGTGGTTTTTCCTTTATTTTCATTTTTTAAGCCATTCACTGGTGGTTTATTGGACATCTAAAATAAAATGTGCTAAGAGGTGAGGATATAAAGGTGGAATTGTTCTAAAGTTTGAGGTATTCCTATCTATCTAGTGCTCATAAAATTTCCTTTTGGAAAAGGTCATAGGAGTCCTTCTCACTGAGCCTAGCTTGGTGCTAGGGATCTTCTGGTTGTTCGTTAAATATTCAGTGATTGAAGAAGCAAATATAGGTTATAATAGGTAAGGCTCTATCAATAGGTGAGGCTAATTCTATCAAGAAGTAGTCTTTTGCTTTTTTCCCTTAAAAAAGAGAGCTATTTTGAAGGTTTTGAGAGAATTAAACCTATTTTCGCCTTAAACTGGAATTAGAACGTGAATGTATGCGTGTGCATGCTTCATGGTTCAGTCGTGTGCCTGACTCTTTGCAACCCTATGGACTATAGCCTGCCAGGCCTCTCTGTCTGTGAAATGTTCCAGGCAAGAATACTGGTGTGTGTGTGTGTGTGTGTGTGTGTGTGGTGTGTGTGACTCAGTTGTGTTAGACTTTTTGCTGATTTTTTACCATTTGAGCTAACTTGGAAGCCCCCAAAATACTGGAATTTGGGTTGCCAGTTTATACTCCAGGGCTTCTTCCCATCCCAGGGATCAAACCCTTGTCCTTTGTAGTCTTCTGCATTGGCAGGCAGATTCTGTACCACTGAGCCATTTGGGAAGCCCAAGATTGAGTAAGAGGTTTCCCTGGTGGCTCAGTGGTAAAGTATCCACTTGTCCATGCAGAATCCATGGGTTCAATCCCTGATCTGGGAGGATTCCATATGTGGAGCAACTAAACTCATGCATCACAACTATTGAGCCTACTCAAATGTTAATCTGGTTATTATAATTATGTATATATAACATTATATAAATTTTAATTTGATTATAGCAAAAAAGGTAACAGCTGCTTGGTGTTCTGCTACCTCCTTCAGCCCACCCTCTCATCATATATCTGGTTAGAATACTGTCATCCTGATGATCTATTTTTGATGTTTAAATCAGTTCTTTGTGAATTCTGAATTGTCACACAATACAGTCAATACGCCAGTATTCTTGGGCTTCCCCAGTGCCTCAGATGGTAAAAAAGAATCCGTCTGAAATGCAGGAGACCTGGGTTTGATCCCTGGTTGGGAAAATTCCCTGGAGGAGGGCATGGGAACCCATTCTAGTATTCTTTCCTGGAGAATCCCCATGGACAGAGGAGCCTGGCAGGCTACAGTCCATGGGGTCGCAGAGAGTCAGACACAGCTGAGCGACTAAGCACAGTACATACACACAGTGAGCACAGTCAATATGATAAGCTTTCAGAGGGGCTTCTGAAAAGCGTTGTGGGACCCTACCACAACCCTCGATCTAAACACTCCTACTGTCAGATGCCCTAAATGCCTCTTGTTTTGATTTTTTGTAGATTCCTGGTGAGACAAAGGAGCAAATCTTCAGAGTGAAACATTTTAGCTACCAGATCTCTGCCCGCATAAATGTCCCCTAAAAGCTTAGAAGCTAGCATCAGTCTGACTCTAGGAAAACCTTCAGCCACATAGGTCTGAATCACTTCTCCTAAGAGACAAAACAAAGTGCCAAACAAAAATTGCCTGGGGCAGAAGGAATGTGATCTGTGATGTCATGCCTCACAAACACAAGGGATCTGCTGTTGGGTAGACTTGGATTTTACTTTTTAAAATCATACCTAAGATGAGCATCAATAAGTGGGGGAACTTGACATTATTTGACCTAAGGGAAGAAATAAAACTAGAATCAGGGCTAGATCTCCAGGCGACTGTAGAAAGAATACTGTTTGACTCAGTAGATGAGCAGCTAGATTAACTATTTAAGTCCTTATTATTAAGAGAGAGAAATGTAGAGATCAGGATCATAGATACTTCTGAAATAATTAACCTCCAATTTAAATAAAATTATTTTAAAAAAAGAAAAATAAAAAAGATTTAATAGTAAAGAAAATATACATCCACTTTACTCTTCTAATTTAATCAATGTCAACTTAATAAAAATTTACACACATATTAAAAAAATAAATAAATAAAGTTTGTCCACCAGAGCCAAAGACAACTGCTGTGTTGTTGTATTTCCTTGCTGGGAAGTGTTGTATAGCTAGCTGATCCATACGAAGCTTTATCTTGTTAAGAAATCAACCATCTAAGAAATGACTTATTATTCTCTTCATATTCTGCCTCCACAAAGACAGTGTGGAGATGAGTTGCTTGGTTTTCAAATGCATAGTTTCAAGCTTAAGCAGCCTTAGAGTTGGGTACAGAGTAAACTTCTTGATTGCATATGAGCTGAATATTGGAAAAATTGGAAAATTGGGTTTTAAAGATCTTAAAACTAATAAACTGTAATGGAAAAGTTTGGGAAAAAAGAATATAGATAGATATCACTGTATGTATAGACATGTGTCTATATAACCGGATCACTTTGCTGTACACCTGAAACTAACATGGTATTGTGAATCAACTCTACTATGAAGATAAAGAAAAAAATATTAAAAATGAAACAATATAGGGTAGCTTTCATTAAATGGGGAAGGTTACCAGATGGTTCTTTCTGGAGGTTGTGGTAAGCACTCAAAACTTCTTTCAAAACATGCAGAGCATCTGAAAAGTAACCAGCCTTGCTCCATTTGTAAGAATATGTCATAATCCCCATGGATTTTCTTTTTATCCAGAGATGGATTGTCACATGCTGGTTATTTTCTGAGTTGTCTAAATGTTCCAGTGACCAGATGACAAGCTTTAGATCATGCTACAGAACTACAGCAAGCACCCTTGCAGCTGTTGTATAACCAATCTTGTAACCCAAGGATAGCAGGACATTCTGGGCAGCCCTTCCATTCACCGATGGAGGGGCAGGAGCTGGGCCTCTTGGAAGGGCAGTGTCCACAGTGCCTCTGGGGGACTAGGAAGCTCTGACTTCTTATCTCAGGCTCCAGCCATGGCTTCCTCCTCCCCGCACCACGTTTGACTAGAGAGACAATATTCCCTATGGACACAAGGTGAAGTTCTCAAAACTTTTTCAAACTTTTTTGAACTAGTGGATGAGGGGAAAGTCACCCGAGGATTCACAGTTAGAATAGATCTATTTTTAGTTGGTGGTAGAGGGTCGGACACCACTGAGTGACTTCACTTTGACTTTTCACTTTCATGCATTGGAAAAGGAAATGGAAACCCACTCCAGTGTTCTTGCCTAGAGAATCCCAGGGACAGGGGAGCCTGGTGGGCTGCTGTCTCTGGGGTCACACAGAGTCAGACACGACTGAAGTGACTTAGCAGCAGCAGCAGCCCAGATAGAGTTTGTGAGAAATTAGAGGTGTGGTGTAGGTATTACTTCATTCTTCTTCCTCCCACTGAGCTGTGTCACAATCAACTTCTTGAGAATCCTCACTACGGAATACATCAAGATTTATGTTAAGATCCCAGAGACCTGGGGTGACCTGAGGTGATGCAATGAAGTGGGGTACTGTGGTTCCCTTGATACTAATAATCATTAAATCAGTATTTAATGATTATTATCATAAAATATTAGTATCATTCCTATAATAATCTTGAAAGGAGTAGTAAAAGAATATTGCAAGAGAAACACACTATGGCCTGCACATCTTGGAGAAGAGATGTCTACTCCCAATGCTGGCATCCATTGTTTGACACTGGGTCTGATTTAATCTGTGGCTCATTTTCCTCCTTCTTAAAATTAGGGAATGAGCAAGATGACCTCAAAAGTCCCTCTCCTATAATCTTGTAAATTTGTAAATTCACATAAAGAGTTTTTACTTTTATAGCCTTTGCTTTTCATGATTATTAAAATAATTTTTCAATAAAGAAGCTTCCCAACATTAAATTTTAAATCTCTTAATTTTACCATAAAGCATTCTAACCATTACTTTTCAGAAAGGCTAAAGTGAAAATAAAATGAATCCCATCCTGGTGGAATAAAAGAGAATTAAGTAAGGGAATACACATAAAGTGTTTCACAGTCTCAAGTGCTTAGTAAATTCTCAATAAGTGGAAACAATTCTTATTGTTAGTATCATATAAGCATGTATTCATTCATGAATCTTAGCATGTATACCAGCTCATGGTGATAGATAAATGTTGAACAAGACAGACAAGTTTATAATCTTCACTTTCACTATTTGCTGAGCCTTATTGATTCCTAAGTTGACCCAAACCATTTTAGAACTTGATGAACAAATATTCATGCCAGGAATTTGGTCCTATCCTGTTAATGACTAGGGATGGGGTAGGTCTGGGGGACTACATCAAGAGAAAGAACCCTTTCTTGCTCTGATCTGCCAACTCACAGATAGTCTCCCATGTTTCTTACTTCATGAAGTCCACTCCAAGCTTACGTCTTTTTCCCATTACAAGGTACAACAGCACTGTATTGCCTAAAGTCAAGTGACTACCTTCCCATCAAATCATTTACTTGTGTTTTTAAGTACTTTCTAAGAGCTAAGAAATAATCAAGAATACAGCAAATATTGCTGGGAAGTCTTGTGGATTTATCCTGGTTAATTATTCTGTAATTCCTGGATGCAAGTTATACACAAAGTGATTCTCTACCTCCCCTCCCCCATTAAAAAAAACACTTTAATTTGGTTACCTCAGTAACTGAAAATTTCACAGGGGCCAATCATTAATGCTCTTCGTGACAAAGTTGCCTGGGTTAACCTGGTTCTCCTGTCTTTGTACAGTTTTTCATGTAGGTCTTTGAAAGTTCAAAGCAGCAAATTTATCCTTTCTTTCCTGGTGAGATATTCATTAAAATTTTTCTTATCATTTAAAATGTATTGACTAACATGCAATAAAACATTATTTTTCAACTTTCTTCTCTTCAACATAGACACGTATTTGGCCACATTTGATGGAATTCAGTTCCTGTGTGCACGCTGTCACTCAGTCATGTCCGAGTCTTGTGACCCCATGAACCACAGCCTGCCAAGCTCCTCTGCTCATGGAATTCTCCTGGCAAGAATACTGGAGTGGGTTGCTGTGCCCTCCTCCAGGGGATCTTCCCGTCCCAGGGATGGAACTCGAGCGTCCTGTAGCTCCTACAGGGTAGGCAGATTCTTTACCTCTGAGCCATCAGGGAAGCCCATTCAGTTCCTAAGAGCAGTCTAATTCAGTTAGAAGACTTTGTGGCTGCATACATGGGCTCCAAGTCCTATTGAACATGGTTGTTTTTCTATTCTTTCAAGTTATAAACCTGGGAAGAATGGGAAGCTGGCAAGGGAGAGGAAGAATTTTTTCCCTCCTTTGCTGCAAATAATGCCAGTGCGAGGTAAGAAAGCCTCTGTGAATGACATTAAGTGATTTTATTAACTGAAAGACAACAGGAAACATTTCTTTTTGTTGATACCCACTGGGGTTTTAAATACTTTTCTTTAAAAAGGACAAACATTAGGTGAATTATGACCACTCTAGTATAAAAGTGAGACTTTTTAATTAGCATGTCTTGCCTCCCATCAAAGTATCCTCAGTTACACATCAAAGCTGCATCACACATCATACATCTTACTACAATTGAGTCAAGCCATTCTCATGATTTAGGCTCTGCCCATCTCCCAGACCCCAATATAATTAACTCTGTTGTTTACTGGACTTACCTTTTAATAAATTTTCATATAGATTAGTCTTATTAATTTCAAGGAGCAAAGAGGAGTTATGCTCTTGGGGGAATGATAGGGAAAAAAAATGAATTCAAAATATGCAGAGACAAAGGTCCTTGAACCTGGGTAAATGTGCTTCTTTTCATGACCACTTCACTACTATTTTGCCATTGATCATTCATTTACTGAACTTATGGTTTGCCATAAGCTGTGAAGGATGAAGAAAATTAATCAAGGAGGGTAGTTAAAAATGTAAATAATAATATAACATTATTTCAATCACATTTATTTACAAACTTCTACTGAATTCTTACTGTAACCTATTTTCTTGGCTAAGTGCTGGCAATATAAAGATTAAAGACATTGTCTTAATTTTCTATCATTAAGAGTACTAAAAGTAGTAAAGACAAAGTACCTTGGAATCCTAGGAAGGAAAAAGAATATACATATCAGGGGAAAAAAAATTAAAGGCAGGCTGCATGCTGATAAGGAAAATAAAATTGTAAAGAGGCCAGTGCAAAGGTTATATCCAAGCCATGCTAGACATAAAATAAATATTTACTGAAAATAAAATCAAGAATCATCTTTTTTATAGAAAAAATAGTTTTGCTTATATTTTTTCCTCAGATGAAGGTGTATTTATTTTAAAAATTTACCAGCTATAGAGCAGCTATGAAGTGTCTCAACCTAAGTAAACAAAGGACATAATATGTAGAAATGAGAAGGCAACAGAAATACTTGCAAATCTTAACAAATCTCTGTGAAGCAAGGCAAAATATTAAAATAAATTTACATCATGGTTACAAATAGGGGCTTAGTGATGGGAGAAAAAACAACAACTATATTTGTCTATAATTAAGTCAAGTAAAGGAGAAGGAAATGGCATCCCACTCCAGTACTTTTGCCTGGAAAATCCCATGGACGAACGAGCCTGGTAGGCTGCAGTCCATCAGGTTGCTAAGAGTTAGACATGACTGAGCGACTTCACTTTACTTTTCACTTTCATGCATTGGAGAAGGAAATGGCAACCCACTCCAGTGTTCTTGCCTGGAGAATCCCAGGCATGGGGAGCCTGGTGGGCTGCTGTCTATGGGGTCGCACAGAGTCAGACATGACTGAAGCGACTTAGCAGCAGCAGCAAGTCAAATAAACATTCCTCTCTTCTAAACAAATTATTAATTTAAATGATTAAACCTTTTCTAAAGGGGTTGGATATAAAGAAAACCAAGTAATACACTCCTAGAATACCTGCGAGAAGAGACTCTTAACACTCTCTCCCAAGTTCCCCATCCCACTCTGCCCTGCATGGAACAGCCAGCTCCATTGGACCTATCACAATCCAACCTACTCAATACTAGAAAAAGTCTAATCCTGATACTTTTAGAAAAGATAATTCCTTCCTGGTACAATTGTAGTTTTGTTTCTGACTGTCCAAAGGTGGACAGCAGTCCCACAGGCCTGGTCTTGCCCAGCAGGTTGCATGCTTTGTCTCTGTAAATCCCTTGTCCTCCATAAATGGGAAACTGTGAGATCCAGCAGACCTCATGGCTCTTGGCCTCTCACTGTCTGGACAATAAGATTTGTTGGCATCAGCAATGGGAAAAGTTAATTAAGTCATTATCCAACTCTCAGGTAAGAATGGAATTACTATTTCTGATTATAACATTGTTACTTGTATTATTACCTTTTTGCACTAGAGAAATAACATTGCAATTATTTAGTTCCAAATCCAGGGTCTCTGTCTCTCTCAAGCATAGGATATATATGTAGGATACATATGTATAACTTAGTTGTATAAGTTATATGTAACTTATATGTATGATTTAAAAGCATGCTTATAAGCTCTCTTGCTCCTGGTTTCCTTTTTTTTTTTCCCTCTTGATGAAGGAGAAATGGTTCAAGTGATCACAGGAAGTAAAAAGGAGAGGGAATGAAGAAACGATGATGGACAAATTGGTATCTGGCCCCTGAAATTGTACTTTGACTTTGAAAAATGAATGTAACAATATTCCACCAATTGGTTTGCATCTCCTAGGCTTAAAGTGGAACTCAGAGCACACAGAAGATAGTCTTCCTATCATTCACCCAGGATATTTTGGTCACTATTACATTTATAGATTTATATTTGGAAAGATCTTAACTGACCTTTAACAGTGTATTAGTATGGTCTTTGGAATTGACTTTAAATGGAAATTAAGAAAGATCACACTTTTTTGTTAAAATTTAATCTTAAAAATATTCAAACTTAAGTACGGGCCCCACTCTTTACCTGCTGTGTAATAATTTTTTCTATTAAGGTGATGCATCTAAGAGTGTTCCAGAAAACTTTTGAAGCTAACCAATTTAGTAGTTATTCTGATATATCTCACTTATGAAGACTATTCAGACTTTTAGAATAAATCTCTAGTTTAAAACAACTCTGAAACCAACTAATTAAAACTTCAATTAAATTGTTTATTTTTTATCTATAGTCTACTTTTATAACAAAGAGTCAAATCACAAGAAAAAACCCCCACTGATTTCAGGGCTTTATTTTTGCACACAATCATTCACATTTACACATTTGTTTACCAAAGCAGATGGTATACAGTCAATATTCTTCCTTCTTCTGCTTTCCTTCTTCCCTTACTCTCCTGAGCTCACAAATATTTACTGAATACCGACTGTGTCCCAACCTTTGCCAACCGCCAGAAAAACAATGATGAGCAACAATAATGGGCCAGTTTCCAGGCCTGATGGAAGTTACAGTCAGCTGGTAGCATAAAAAAGCAAGCAAGGAATTCCAGTACAGGCCTGTGATGGGAAAGCCCTGAGTGCTTGGGGACCACAAGGGAGAGATGCTTTAATCCAATTTGGAGGTTAGAGCAGTGACATCCAAGCTGAGATCTGAGGGGTCAGTAGCAGTTGCCAGTCAAGGAAGGTAGAGCCGTCTTCTACCTGGAGGGTGCAGCATGTGTGGAGGCTCAGGTATAAGGGAGAGAACAGGGGCCTCTCAGGTGGCTCAGCAGGAAAGGACCCACCCACCAATGCAGGGGTGCGGATTCAGTCTCTGGGTCAGGAGGGTCCCCTGCAGAAAAAGATGGCACCCCACTCCAGTATTCTTGCCTGGAGAAGTCCCATGGACAGAGGAGCCTGGCAGGCTATAGTCCACGGGGTTGCAAAGAGTGGGGCATGGCTTAGTGACTTAACAACCACAACCAGTGGCAGTGGGGATGGAGCATAGTAGATAATTTCCAAAGCTATTTGAAAGGTAGGGTCAATAGGTGGCTTTGAAGAGTTTTGTGTGTGTGTGTGTGTGTGTGTGTGTGTATGTGTGTGTGTGTGGTGAGGTTGTGCAGGAAGAAGAAGAGGAAGTAAAGGATGGCCACAGAATTTCTGGTTTGGGCAATTGCAACGGTATGATGATACCTCAGATATAGAACACAAAGAAGAAAGAGAGTGTGTGAATTTAATTTAGTGAGAAATTGGAGTCAAAGTGGGGTTTCCCTGGTGGCTCAGATGGTAAAGAATCGGCCTGCAATGCAAATGACCCAGGTTTGATCCCTGGGTTGGGAAGATCCCCCGGAGAAGGAAATTGCAACCCACTCTACTATTCTTGCCTGAAGAATTCCAGGGACAGAGGAGTCTGGCAGACTGCAGGCCATGGGATAGCAAAGAGTTGGACAAGACTGAGAGACTAACACTAGAGTCAGGATGACTTACAGACAGCTGGCTGTAGCATTCTGAGAATGAGAAGAGATCTCACAGTTGTGGATGCAGAACTAGCAATGTAAACGTGATTATTAAAGCCACGAGAGTGCGTGAGGCCACACAAGAAACATACCAGAGAATAAGACTAGAATTTAGATGGATATCTGTCTATTCTGCTTGTAAGTGAACAACAATCTCAGATACAATGAACAGTTAATGTTTTCTTGTGACAGGGGTTGGGGGGAGGGTCTCTTCTCATCTGTAGAGGTTTCAGATCATGACTCCCCTCAGGACCTCCTATGATGTATGGTAGGAAGAGTTGCTTGGAAGAACCAGTTTCTGAGTGCCACAGAGGAGAAGATAGTTGGGGAGAAGTCAAACTGTTTGGAGTCAAACTGTTTTAAAAGTTGCCACTTTTCCTATGCATGGTTAGACCAGTCACTTTCAGGTATCTGGTTTTAAACTAGGGGGAGAAGGGAAGATTATATCTGCCTCCGATCCATGTAGAACAGTCCATCCTTTTCTATTTCCCTCTCATAGTGTGTGAACCTTTAGTACAGAGTGCCAGACTTCTCATCTAAAAGTAGACATTGAATTGCTCTTGACAAAAACCCCGATGGCAAAGCTGTATGTGTGTGATGCTGGGTTTCTGCGTTTAAGAAAATGCACAAAGGGAATGGCACTTGCTAAGTATAAAATCAAGCAACTTATACAGAATAATAAGTAAGATTCAGTTCAGTTCAGTTGCTCAGTTGTGTCCGACTTTTTGTGACTGCATGGACTGCAGCATGACAGGCTTCCCTGTCCATCACCAACTCCCAGAGCTTACTCAAACTCATGTCCATCGAGTTGGGGATGCCATCCAACCATCTCATCTTCTGTTGTCCTCTTCTCCTCCCGCCTTCAATCTTTCCCAACATCAGGGTCTTTTCCAGTGAGTCAGTTCTTCGCATCAGGTGGCCAAAGGATTGGAGTTTCAGCTTTAGCATAAGTCTCTCCAATGAATATTCAGGATTGATTTCCTTTAGGATTAACTTGTTTGATCTTGCAGTCCAAGGGACTTTCAAGAGTCTTCTCCAACACCACAGTTCAAAAGCGTCAATTCTTTGGCACTCAGCTTTCTTTATGGTCCAACTCTCACATCCATACATGACTGCTGGAAAAACCATAGCTTTGACTAGGCAGAACTGTGTTTGCAAAGTAATGTCTCTGCTTTTTAATATGCTGTCTAGGTTTGTCATAGCTTTTCTTCCAAGAAGCAATCGTCTTTGAATTTCATGGGTGCACTCATCATCTGCAGTGATTTTGGAGCCTAAGAAAATAAAGTCTGTCACTGTTTCCATTGTTTTCCCATCTATTTGCCATGCAGTGATGGGACCAGATGCCATGTCTTCGTTTTCTGACTGTTGAGTTTTAAGCCAACTTTTCCACTCTCCTCTTTCACTGTTAACATGAAGCTCTTTAGTTCTTCTTCGCTTTCTGCCATAAGGGTGATGTTAGCTGCATATCCAAGGTTATTGATATTTCTTGCAGCAATCTTGATTCCAACTTGTGCTTCATCCAGCCTGGCATTTCACATGATCTACTCTGCATATAAGTTAAATAAGCAGGGTGACACTATACAGCCTTGATGTACTCCTTTCCTGATTTGGAACCTCACCTTTATTTCTTGAAAAACCAATGTGCTCTTGGAGAACACTTAGCACTAGATAGTATATTCAAAAGCAGAGACATTACTTGGCTGACTAAGGTGCGTCTAGTCAAGGCTATGGTTTTTCCTGTGGTCATGTATGGATGTGAGAGTTGGACTGTGAAGAAGGCTGAGTGCCAAAGAATTGATGCTTTTGAACTGTGGTGTTGGAGAAGACTCTTGAGAGTCCCTTGGACTGCAAGGAGATCCAACCAGTCCATTCTGAAGGAGATCAGCCTTGGGGTATCTTTGGAAGGAATGATGCTAAAGCTGAAACTCCAGTACTTTGGCCATCTCATGTGAAGAGTTGACTCATTGCAAAAGACTGATGCTGGGAGGGATTGGGGGCAGCAGGAGAAGGGGATGACAGAGGATGAGATGTCTGGATGGCATCACTGACTCAATGGACGTGAGTCTGGGAAAAACTCCGGGAGTTGGTGATGGACAGGGAGGCCTGGCGTGCTGCAATTCATGGTGTTGCAAAGAGTTGGACACGACTGAGCGACTGAACTGAACTAGCACTATTGAAAGAAAGATTAAGTTTCATTAGAAACACAGCTGAAAATGTCAATCAAAAGAAAGTGTGCTCATCAACATTTCATAAACTTTCTAGACAAATCCCAGGTTAATGTTTCCCTTGGGACTTTTGTCCAAACTAGAGTTTAGAAATTCATTTTGGGGAAAATTGCTTGAAAATAATGTGTGTACTTGGAGAAGGCAAGGCAACCCACTCCAGTACTCTTGCCTGGGAAATCCCATGGACGGAGGAGCCTGGTAGGCTACAGTCCATGGGGTCAGGAAGAGCCAGACATGACTGAGTGACTTCACTTTCACTTTTCACTTTCATGCACCAGAGAAGGAAATGGCAACCCACTCCAGTGTTCTTGCCTGGAGAATTCCAGGGACAGGAGCCTGGTGGGCTGCTGTCTATTAGGTCGCACAGAGTCAGACACAACTGATGTGACTTAGCAGCAATGTGAGCACTACAGCAAAATTGTATAATTCAGGTTGGTAAAATAAGTACTCAGAAAGGTACACAGTTAAATAAGTTGAAAGAACATGCATGTGATGAAATTCTCTGGGGACAACTAAAAGCAAAGGGAAAAAAACCCCAGAAAAACTTGTTACGTCAGAAAATGGCCAGAAAACTGGGATTCTGCTTGCATGATAGTGAATATCAATATTTGCATTACCTTGCCTATTGACTTTCTGTCTAAAGTGGAAAGAAGTGCACACATTCAACACAACTCTGAGGATTAATGACTGTGTATTTAAAGCCTTGCAAAGAATCCAGATAAAAGACATTGTATACAAACAAAGCACTTGTATCGTTCAATCTAACTATGGCTAAAAGCCCAGCAATACCATAAAAAAAGCATCTTTCCACATGAAGGAACTTGAACTTCAAAGAAAGGGAGAAAAGTGCTCAGTATCACTGACATATCCTAAATTTTCCTCCTCCAGATTTTCTTGATGGTTGTGATTTTTCTCTTTTTTTTAAAAAATATAAATTTATTTATTTTAATTGGAGTTTAATTACTTTACAATATTATACTGGTTTTGCCATACATCAACATGAATCCACCACGGGTGTACACGTGTTCGCAATCCTGAACCCGCCTCCCTCCTCCCTCCCCATACCATCCCTCTGGGTCACCCCAGTGCACCAGCCCCAAGCATCCTGTATCTTGCATTGAACCTAGACTGGCGATTCATTTCTTATATGATATTATACATGTTTCATGCCATTCTCCCAAATCATCCCACCTTCTCCCTCTCTTATAGAGTCCAAAAGACTGTTCTATACATCTGTGTCTCTTTTGCTGTCTCGCATACAGGGTTATCATTACCATGTTTCTAAATTTCATATATATGCATTAGTATACTGTATTGGTGTTTGTCTTTCTGGCTTACTTCACTCTGTATAATCGGCTCCAGTTTCATCCACTTCATTAGAACTGATTCAAATGTGTCCTTTTTAATGGCTGAGTAATACTCCATTGTGTCTATGTCCCACAGCTTTCTTATCCATTCATCTGCTGATGGACATCTAGGTTGCTTCCATATCCTGGCTATTATCTACAATGCTGCAGTGAACATTGGGGTACACGTGTCTCTTTCAATTCTGGTTTCTTCTGTGTGTATGCCCAGCAATCTTGAGAAAGAAGAATGGAACTGGAGGAATCAACCTGCCTGACTTCAGGCTCTACTACAAAGCCACAGTCATCAAGACAATATGGTACTGGCACAAAGACAGAAATATAGATCAATGGAACAAAATAGAAAGCTCAGAGATAAACCCATACACCTATGGACACCTTATCTTTGACAAAGGAGGCAAGAATATACAATGGAGAAAAGACAATCTTTGTAACAAGTAGTACTGGGAAAACTGATCAACCACTTGTAAAAGAATGAAACTAGAACACTTTCTAACATCATACACAAAAATAAACTCAAAATGGATTAAAGATCTAAACGTAAGACCAGAAACTGTAAAACTCTTAGAGGAGAACATAGGCAAAACATTCTCTGACATAAATCACAGCAGGATCCTCTATGACTCACCTCCCAGAATATTGGAAATAAAAACAAAAATAAACAAATGGGACCTAATTAAAATTAAAAGCTTCTGCACAACATTTCTGTCCTTTATTGTGCTCATCCTTACATGAAATATTCCCTTGATATCACCAATTTTCTTGAAGAGACCTCTGGTCTTTCCCATTCTATTGTTTTCTTCTTTTTTATTTATTTATTTTAATGCTCATTTAAGAAGGCCTTCTTACCTCTCCTTGCTATTCTCTGGAACTCTGAATTCAGTTGAGTATATCTTTCCTTTTCTCCCTTGCCTTTCACTTCTCTTCTTTCCCCAGCTATTTGTAAATCCTCCTCAGACAACCACTTTGCTGTCTTGCATTTCTTTTTCTTTGGGATGGTTTTGAATCAAGAGGCAGAGACATTACTTTGCCAACAAAGGTCCATTTAGTCAAGGCTATGGTTTTTCCAGTGGTCATGTATGGATGTGAGAGTTGGACTGTGAAGAAGGCTAAGCGCCAAAGAATTGATGCTTTTGAACTGTGGTGTTGGAGAAGACTCTTGAGAGCCCCTTGGACTGCAAGGAGATCCAAGCAATCGATTCTGAAGGAGATCAGCCTTGGGTGTTCTTTGGAAGGAATGATGCTAAAACTGAAGCTCCAGTACTTTGGCCACCTCATGCGAAGGGTTGACTCATTGAAAAAGACTTTGATGCTGGGAGGGATTGGGGGCAGCAGGAGAAGGGGATGACAGAGGATGAGATGTCTGGATGGCATCACTGACTCAATGGACGTGAGTCTGGGAAAAACTCCGGGAGTTGGTGATGGACAGGGAGGCCTGGCGTGCTGCGATTCATGGGGTCGCAGACACGGCTGAGCGACTGAACTGAACTGACAGTCTGTTAAATATGCAGTAATAGCACTATGCCTAAAATAATTATGCACATAACTTAGTTAGAGGCTTAATTAAGGGCTTCCCTGGTGGCTCAGTGGTAAAGAATCTGCTTGCAATGCGGGAGATCTGGATTCGAATCCTGGGTTGGGAAAATCCCCTGGAAAAGGGCAACCCGCTCCAGTATTCTTGCCTGGAGAATCCCCATGGACATAGTTGCCTGATGGGCTACAGTCCATGGGGTCGCAAAGAGTCAGATACAAATGAGTGACTAAGCACAGCACAAGTTAGTTAAATATAATTTGTTGCTAAAAAGTGTTCTCTCTCATCTGAGCCTTTAGTTAATTGTCATCTTTTTTTGTTGGAGGGTCTTGCCTGGATGTTGATGTCTGCTGACTGATGAGGGTGATGGTTGCTGAAGATTAGAGGGTTGCTGTTCAGTTGCTCAGTCGTGTCTGACTCTATACGACCCCATGGACTGCAGCACACCAGGCTTCCATATCCTTGCTATTTCCAAGAGTTTGCTCAAAGTCATGTCCATTGAGTCGATGTTGCCATCCATCCATCTCACCCTCTGTCACTTCCTTTTCCTGTTACCTTCAATCTTTCCCAGCATCAGGGTCTTTTCCAGTGAGTCGACTCTTTGTATGAGATGGCCAAAGTATTGGAACTTGAGCTTCAGCATCAGTCCCTCCAATGAATATTCAGGGTTGATTTCCTTTCAGATTGTCTTGTTGGATCTCCTTGCAGTCCAAGAGACTCTCAAGAGTCTTCTCCAACACCACAGTTCTAAAGCATCAGTTCTTCAGTGCTCAGCCTTCTTTATGGTCCAACTCTCACATCTATACATGACTACTGGAAAAACCATAGCTTTTACTAGATAGACCTTTGCTGGCAAAGTAATGTCTCTGCTTTTTAATATGCTGTCCTTTTAAATCTAGCTTTTTCACTCTTCTTTTCACTTTCATCAAGAGGCTCTTTAGGTCCTCTTAGCTTTCTGCCATTAAGGTGGTATCATCTGCACTGGGTTTGTTTGTTTGTTTTTTAATTTTGCAGAAAAAGTTTCTTCCTTTGAATGATCTCTGACTAATTTGTGAATAAAAGCATTATTATTTATGTATTTTTCATTTATAGTGAGTCTATTTCTTGGCAAACCTTATAAAGAAGTTAGTAAACATTCCTATAAGACAAATTAACTCTAAGATTGATATGCTGGTGATGTTAGCAGTAATAAAACATTTTCCAGAATATGTTACTCACATCAGACATAACTCTTAAAAGCCTATGCCCAGCTGTAGTGAGAAAACATGTAGCACTACAAGTCAGAATTAGAATGGAAATGTTTTGTATTCATCAGGCCATCTCCTGTCTTTCTATTGAGCTAATGAATGCTGGTAAAATCTTTACTTTGTCTTGTTTATTAAATATGATTCAGTCTTTACCAGTTTTCACTAAGATCACATCTATATTATAAAATCTTTCATCTTCTCTGATTTTCTGCTAAATATAAAGTCAGGTACAATAGAGACTTAGAAACAATTACAGTCCTCATCAGTTCAGTTGATCAGACGCGTCCGACTCTTTGTGACCCCATGAACTGCAGCATTTCAGGCCTCCCTGGAGTTGGACCATCACCAACTCCCAGAGTCCACTCAAACCCATGTCCATTGTGTCAGTGATGCCATCCAACCATCTCATCCTCTGTCGTCCCCTTCTCCTCCTGCCCTTAAATTTTCCCAGCATCACGGTCTTCTCAAATGAGTTAGCTCTTCACATCAGGTGGCCAAAGTATTGGAGTTTCAGCTTCAACATCAGTCCCTCCAGTGAACACCCAGGACTGATCTCCTTTAGGATGGACTGGTTGAATCTCCTTGCAGTCCAAGGGACTCTCAAGAGTCTTCTCCAACACCACAGTTCAAAAACATGAATTCTTTGGCACTCAGCTTTCTTTATGGTCTAACTCTCACATCCATACATGACCACTGGGAAAACCATAGCCTTGACTAAATGGACCTTTGTTGGCAAAGTAATGTGTCTGCTCTTTAATATGCTGTCTAGTTTCATCATAACTTTCCTTTCAAGGAGCAAACGTCTTTTAATTTCACGGCTGCAATCACCATCCACAGTGATTCTGGAGCCCCAAAAAATAAAGTCAGCCACTGTTTCCACTGTTTCCTCATCTATTTGCCATGAAGTGATGGGACCGGATGCCATGATCTTAGTTTTCTGAATGCTCCCTACTAAAGTGGCTGGGGAAAATGGTTAGGAGTAGGAGGTAGCTGCTTTGTCCTACAAATTGCTTCCTTATTCATTCCTTTCTTAGCAAGAATTGGCAGTGGGTTGCTCAAGGTATAGTAAGTTAACAGTGTTAGGACTATTCTTAACAGCAGAATATATCTATCAGCATATCCCACCTGTTTTATTCAAATACCCACTGAAAATGAAGAGTTTGAAATTGTTGCTGGCTGCCATTCTCAGGTATGAATCAAAAGAACATTTCCAAACTGGTATTAATGGACAATGATTCACAGTGAATTTTAGTAAAATGCTGAAGCAGTTTCATGTGTACATTTGTGAATGGTCAATAAATAACCTAAATACTCAGCTTGTATTGAAGACAACAGAAGATATCTGAGTTTGAATCTATAGTGTTTGCCTGGTTTTTCAGCTAGGAAGGAATCTGGTCAGCTGACTTAATTAAAGGGCAGAAGTGGCAAAAAGAAGTTGTTTGGAACCTAACAAAATCAGCCTCACCAGGAGTGATCATTTATTCAGTCTACAGTCAACCTGTTTGTTGTTTCTCCCTGTGAAATTATGTGTTAAAATTAATTTTCTGCATTTCTTGCAAGGATTCTGAAGATTTTTATAATGTTCAGTTAAAGGAGCATTGCATTCCCATGGTATATGCACTCATAGTTACCCAGGTATAAAGATAATTTTATTAATAATCATTTTAGTGGAAAAAAAATGATTTGATTTCACAGAGCCTTGCTTAAGCCAAATTAAATGGAGGTACACAATAATGGGAAGTTTTTGGCTTTCAAGGGAAGACTACTGTCAGCTTCTATTGTTAAAGACAAAGATGTTCTAGAAACATAACAAAATAATGCAAATAATGAACATTTATTAATTTCTTGCTAAGATTCAGAATAAATGTTAAGCACTTCAATGCACTGAATCAATCATTCAGATTTATGACACATCCACCATGAGAGTAGTTTTATTGTCCTCATTGTATAAATGAGGAAACAGGCTGGCAAGGAGTAGAGAAGGAAATAACGTTAAGTCAGCCTAGCCTAGAACCTGTGTACATTCAACCACTGGATACTGCCCATACACCCCAAAGGAAGCTCTGGAGAGCCATATAGATGGCACAGATACTCATTCCAGTGTCCTGGGTTGAGTTCTGCTTGAGCCAGACAGATGGGTTGAGCCGGACAACTGTTAACAACAATTCAGTATCAGTGTTTTCTCAGCACCCAATTGAATCATCATCCCCTTGATCTTATGACTGAAGGAACAGCGATTTATTACTGCTCAGTTTTATAAGTGATAGATAAACACACAGAAGAGGAATAATGAAGAAAAAACAGTGACAACTGAGAGTCGTGACAGCTGGATTTTAGACTCACTTTTTCTACTAATTAACTGCGTGCATTTCGCGAAGTCATGCTGCTGTTTTCCACTTCAGCTTATGTTACGTTTGTCTGCAAGACAAGGCAAGACTGCTAGCAAATGCCTTTTTCTTGGTAGCAGAAATTACATAAACTTTCTACTTCTAAAATGGAGGAAATCTGGGGACTTGGGAATTTAGCCAGCTTAACCTGTGGAGTTTGTGCAATTCTGGACACATTAGATGTAAAATTCTCCAGAGTGGGGTCTATTCATGGTCAATTATATTTTGGAAACATACACAAGACAGTCTCTCCTGTAATGTTATTGGATAATGACAGTAGTAAGTTGGAGAAGGGTAGAGGGCAAGAGAGTGTACATGAAACAGTAGTTTTAGATGTTGGACAGTAGGCAGTGCATGACAGTAATTCCCAAGAAAAGGGAAACCAAAGAGGTGAACCCTGTGATTGCTCCAGCTTACTCCCTACACAGAATTTCCAGGCTACAATATAGCATTCAAAGATAGCCCAGCTATCTCCCCAAGTTGAGGATAAAAACTGTGAATTCAGGGAGATCAAGATAGCTAGGATTTGCAGGCAAGGTACCAGAGAAGAAATTTTAAGAGGAGCAAGTGGGAGGAGTGGGGAGAGAGAGAACAAACCACTCTGGAGATGAGGGTCCCACTCAAGCCTTTGACTGAGTATTGATCAATGCATGCATGTAAAGAAACTAAGAATTGAAACAATTACAGAAAAGAAACAGGGAGAGAATAACTGAAATAATTTCACATACAGGTCTGAGAATTGTTTTTGTTCCCAGCAGCCAAAATGAAATCCTCCTAGTGTGCAAGGCAACAAGTCCTGTCCTGAGAAAGGCATTGCTTCAGGAATGAGATCAAATTAGCTCTAGGCTAAAAGTTCTTTTTGGCACATCTAGCAAAGCTTAAAAGTATGCATTGAAAGGATGAAACTGTTTCCATGTAAATAAACTAAATGTAAGACCAAAATATCAAAATCACTGCAGTTCAGTCACTCAGTCATGCCTGACTCTTTGTGACCTATAGACTGCAGCATGCCATGCTTCCCTGTCCATCAACAACTCCTGGAGCTTGCTCAAACTCCTGTCCATAGAGTTGGTGATGCCATCCAACCATTTCATCCTCTGTTGTCCCCTTCTCCTCCTGCCTTCGATCTTACCCAGTGTCAGGGTCATTTCCAATGAGTTCTCTCCAAGAATTCTTTTCCAATGAGTTCTTCACATCAGGTGGCCAAAGTATCAGAGTTTCAGCTTCAGCATCAGTCTTTCCAATGAATATTCAGGACTGATTTCCTTTAATAAAAATATTTAAAAAATATTTTTTTGAATAATCAAAATATTTTAAGCAAACTCTGGCACCAAAAAGTTTAAAATTCACAGTGTCTGGTATCTGATGTCAAATCAAAAATTATTCAGCAAACAAGCAGTTGAATATGACCCATAAATATGAGAAAAATTTATCAGTATAAGTATAACCAGAAATGACACAGATGATAGAATTAGTAAGCAAGGACAGACGTTGGTCTTAGCAAATTTTTTTTTTCTGGATATGTCTCTTTAGGCAAGGGAAACAAAAGCAAAAGTAAACAAATGGGACTACATCAAACTAAAAAGTTTTTGCATAGTGAAAGAAACAGTCAATGAAGCAAAAAGGCTGCCTACTGAATGGGAGAAGAATTAATGTCCAAATAAAAAAAATCAAATAACCCAACAAAAAACATGGTCCGAGGACCTGAATAGACATTTTCCCCAAAAAAATATACAGATGGCCAACAGGCATGTGAAAAGATACTCAATATCACTAATCGTCAGGGATGTACCATCAAAACCATGATGTGATATCATCTCACAGTTCTCAGAATGGCTATTATCAAAAAGACAGCAGGTAAGAAGTGTTGGAGAGGATGTGGAGAAAAGGAAACCCTTGTGCACTGTTGATGGGAATGTAAATTAAGGCAGATAACATGAAAAATAGCTATGGAGATTTCTAAAAATGAATTAAAAATAGAGCTAACATTTGATCCAGTAATTCCACTTCCAGGTATTTATCTGAAGAAAACAAAAACACTCATTCAAAAAGATGTATGTACCCTTTTGTCCACTGCAGCATTATTTACAATAGCCAAGGTATGGGCACAACCTAAATGTTCATCTGTAGATGAATGGATTAAAGAAGATATAGAATATAGGTACAATGGAATACTACCCAGCCATAACAAAGAATAAATTCTTGCTATTTGCTACAACATGAATGACCTAGAGGATATTATGCTAAGTGGAATATGTTAGTCAGAGAAAGACAAATACTCTGTATTACAATTTGTATATGGAATTAAAAAATCATAAACATAACAAGACACAGAGTCATTGATACTGAGAACAAACATGTGGTCGCCAGAGGGAAGTGCGTCAAGGGATGAAAGAAATAGGCAAGGGAGATTAAGAGGTATAGACTTTCAGCTACAAAGTAAATGAGTCATGGGGATGGAATATACCAGGAGAGGAATAGAGTAAAGAGTAACTTAATATCTTTGTAAGGTGACAGATGGTAGCTACTACTCACAGTGATCATTTTGGAAAGTACAGAAATATCAAATCACTATGGTGTACACCAGAACTAAGATAGTTTTGTATATCAATTATGCTTAAAAACAAACAAACAAACTTGTAGAAAAAAGAAATCAGATTTGTGGTTACCAGAGGGGAGGAGTGGGGGGAGGGTGTACTTAATGAAAGTGGTCAAAAGATATAAACTTACAGTTACAAGGTAAATAAATGCTAGGGATGTGACGTACTCATAGAATTAATACTGATCTATGTTATGAAATGTGAAAACTGTTAGAGAGTAAATTCTGAGTTTTCATTACAAGGAAAATATGTATTTTTCTTTTACCTTCATTTTGTGTCTCTATAAGATGATGGATGCTCACTAACTTACTGTAGTAAACATTTTATGGTGTATGTAAGTAAATCATTATGCTATATACCTGAAACTTATACAGTGGTGTATGTCAATCACATCTCAATAAAAATGGAAGAAAAAACAGCTATTTTAAACATAGTTCGTATATCAAGAAGGTAAAATAAGATAGGAACATTATGAAGGAAAAGATAATACAGAAAATATCTGCACTGAACTTGCAGAGACACATGTAGTGCCTGTTCTATCCACATGCTGCATGACTGAGAAATAAACCTGCATTTGTTTCAAGCTACTGAGATTTTGAATTATTTACTTTTTCATTGTAGCTTAGCCATATCCTAAGTGATACAGAATATAAGAGAGACCTAGGAACAATTCCAATAAAAGCATAGAGACTTGGGGGATTAGGGAGTATTAAGGTCAACGTGATCGGAGTGTAGAAGCATGGAGCAGAGTGACTTGGAAAAAAACTGTGAATGACAGTGAGTGCCAAGTTAAAGCATCTCAGCAATTTTTCTTTTTGACAATGGGAAACCATTCGAAATTTTAGTAGGAGGAACAAAATGAAAATAAAAGTTTACTAGTGGTAGTGTTCGGAGAAGGCAATGGCACCCCACTCTAGTACTCTTGCCTGGAAAATCCCAAGGATGGAGGAGCCTGGTGGGCTGCAGTCCATGGGGTTGCTAAGAGTCAGACATGACTTGAGTGACTTCACTTTCACTTTTCACTTTCCTGCATTGGAGAAGGAAATGGTAACCCACTCCAGTGTTCTTGCCTGGAGAATCCCAGGGACAGGGGAGCCTGGAGGGCTGCCGTCTGTGGGGTCGCAGAGAGTCGGACATGACTGAAGCGACTTAGCAGCAGCAGCAGCAGTGGTAGTGTTCAGAATGGACCTAAGGGGAAAAGAATGGTGGAATATCGTTCTATAAAGTAAGTTGAAAATATGAATGGGTTGTGTGTTTGTTCGTTATCATTTCCAGGTCCACAAGAATTTACATGGACATATACCTTTAATATTATATAGATTTTCTATTCATGCATAGTTGATAATGCATACATGTTTTCTATTTTTACATCTTTTGTGTGTATGTGATGATGATAAAGTTGAGCTTTAAAGCTGATTTCTCTCATGTCTCAGAACTGCAGCAAAATTTAATGCTTCTCTCTGGTATTATCAGTTCAGTTCAGTTCAGTTCAGTTTCTCAGTCATGTCCTACTCTTTGTGACCCCATGGACTGCAGCACACCAGGCTTCCCTGTCCATCACCAACTCCTGGAGCTTGCTCAAACTCATGTCCATTGAGTCAGTGATGCTATCTAACCGTCTCAGCCTCTGTCGACCCCTTCTCCTCCTGCCCTCAACCTTTTCCAACATCAGGGTCTTGTTCATTGAGTTGGTTCTTTGCGTCAGGTGGCCAAGGTATTGGAGCTTCAGCTCCAGCATCAGTCCTTCCAATGAATATTCAGGGTTGATTTCCTTTAGGAATGACTGGTTTTATTTCCTTGCTGTCCAAGGGACTCAAGAGTTTTCTCCAGCAATGCACTTAAAATGGTACTTCTAATTTCTCAGTGTCTTAGTTGTTTCCTTCAAGAGAGTCACTCAGGGTATCTAGTGTGTTGTATTACTGGAAACAGTAGTTCACTATAAAATTTTAAATTATAGTTCTTTGCGTCAGGTGGCCAAGGTATTGGAGCTTCAGCTCCAGCATCAGTCCTTCCAATGAATATTCAGGGTTGATTTCCTTTAGGAATGACTGGTTTTATTTCCTTGCTGTCCAAGGGACTCAAGAGTTTTCTCCAGCAATGCACTTAAAATGGTACTTCTAATTTCTCAGTGTCTTAGTTGTTTCCTTCAAGAGAGTCACTCAGGGTATCTAGTGTGTTGTATTACTGGAAACAGTAGTTCACTATAAAATTTTAAATTATTTAGTATGTTCTTAGCCATGTACTACTTAATTCATATCTATAATGGCCCATTAAGTGAAGTCAGGAAGGATTAGGTGTAATCAAATTAAAATAAAAACTTAATGAAGACTATAAAACTGAGTATATATCTGCAACTTTACTTCAAGATGCCTTTTATTTATTTATTTTTTTTTTTGCTTTTAAAATGTAATTTTAACCTTTTATTCTAGAAAGGTTTAAAACATACAAAAAATAGTGACATGAGTCTATCCACCATGCATGTATCCAAGACCAAGCTTGAATAATTATCAACTCACAGTAAATCCACCATGAATTTTAAAGCAAATTCAAGATGTCATGTCATTTAATTTTTAAATACCTCAGAGTGTGTCTTTAAAAGACAGTAATTCTTTTNTGTGTTTTTCCTACCTGTTTTTGAAGACAATGTTCTGCTTTTCTGGATGTCTTATGTCCTCTGCTCGCATTCAGAAGCTGCCCTGTAGAATTTACCCAGCGTTGAGATGTTCTTTTGATGAATTTGTGCGGGAGAAAGTGGTCTCTCCGTCCTATTCCTCCACCATCTTAGGCACCCCCGGTCAAGATGCCTTTTAATAGCTCTGTCAGTTGTATTCATTTGGTCAATTAGTATTTGACCAATATTTCTCTAATGTTTCAAAAATCTCCATTGAAGAAAGTATGATAAATAAATGTGATTTGGCTTTTAATTCAATGGTAGCAAATGTTATTTATATCTTTAATGCTCTGTCTACAGAAAAGTGGTTGAAATTTTTAAGTCTCATCTTGTCATTTGGAATAGATGTATAAAAATAATGCAGTTGATTTTTTTTTTTTGTAAAACAAAATGAAATAATTCAAGGTTAAGGTAGAATTTTTTCTTCATTTCAGTGCAATTTGTTGTTGTTCAGTCCAGTCACCAAGTTATGTTCAACTCTTTGTGACCCCATAGACAGCAGTATGCTAGGTGTCACTGTCCTTCATTATCTCCTGGAGTTTGAGCAAATTCATGTCCATTGAATTGATGATGCTATCTCACCATCTCATCCTCTGCTGTCCTCTTCTCTTTTTGACTTCAATCTTTCCCAGTAGCAGTCTTTTCAGTGCAATTACCACTCAAATTTTCATCTTTATACTCCATACCAAAACCTAATATAATACAACATCCTTTAAAATAAATTTGTTGATAAATCATGCATTTCTCTTAAGCAATTTAAATCACATAAAACCATAAGTATCTCTAATCATCTCTGAGAAAAGTCATGTTTAATATCCTTACATATCATAAGACTCATTTGCGAGTCCTTACTTTTAGAATCTAGAATACCTTTATTTAATCACACTTAATCTTATTGCAAACAGACATATGAGTAAAACAGTTCTTAATGTTGTTTGCAGGATTATGAATAACAATGAGAAGAGTCTGGCAACAAAAACTGGATGGAAAAACTGCCGTGCTTAAGAGCCCCCACCAGCACTAATGAGAAGAAATCTTTTTTTTCTGACAGAGTCAGAAATTGAGCACATGGAAGTTGAATGGATCTGGTGAGGAGCAGCAAGGAAGCAGAGAGTAGGCTGCTGAGTCATCTGAAAGGTAGGAAGTGAAACTGTCTTCACACCCATAGGGACAAAGTTACAAGGCAACTGCTAGAGCAGCATTGACTGCCCTGTATCTTGATCTACTCTCTTGCCCACCTGGACTTTAGTTCCATACCAGGAGAGGTGGGAACCAGTCAAGCATCTGACATGACTGCCCTCCTTATTTCTGCTCTTTGTAGTGGACTCCCATGACTTAATTTTTCCTTTCAGCTTTATTGAGATATGACTGACATATCACACTGTGTAAGTTTCAAAGCATGGGATGTGATGTGTTGATATACTTACATATTACAAAATAATTACCACCATTGACTAGCTAACACCTTATCATGTCATATAATTACCTTTTTTTTTTTTTTTGGTGAGAATTTAAATTCTACTGTCTTAGCAAGTATCTGACACAGTATTAGTAACTATAATCACAATGCAGGGCATTGGATCTTGAGAGCTTATTCATCTTCTAACAGCCCTCAATTCTTCTATCCCCAATCCCCTGTAACCACCACTCTATTCTTTAAGTAGGTGAGTTTCTACAAAGTTTGAACTCCACCCATGAGGTCATATAGCACTAGTCTTTCTCTGCCTGACTTATTTAACTTGGCATAATGCCCTCAAGGTCCATCCATATTAGACCCCATGACTTTAAATTAATTTGGAGAAGACTCTTGAGAGTCCCTTGAACTTCAAGGAGATCCAACTAGTTAATCCTAAAGGAAATCAGTCCTGAATATTCATTGGAAGTACTGATGCTACAGCTGAAACTCCAATACTTTGGCCACCTGATGCGAAGAACTGATTCACTGGAAAAGACCCTGATACTGGGTAAGATTGAAGACAGGAGGAGAAGGGGATGACAGAGGATGAGATGGTTGGATGGCATCACCAACTCGATGGACATGAGTTTGATCAAGCTCCAGGAGTTGGTGATGGACAGGGAAGCCTGGTTGCTGCAGTCAATGGGTCACAAAGAGTCGGGCATGACTGAGTGACTGAACTGAACTGACTTTAATTTAACCCAAATGTGACTGGCTTTAAAAAATAAATCTAAGAAAAGCTTAGCAGAGGTTAAAGGAACAAGATCTAGGTAGAAAATTAAAAATGAGACCAGAAAATAGAAAAACCATGAGACAACCAGTCTGCTTGCATCACGCATTGACTAATGGTTTAGTCAAAGGTGGGATTCCAGGATGATAGCACCTAGCCTGGAAATGCATGACCATGGACAACAGAGTTCTTTTCTTAAGCCAAAATGGTGTTTGAATGAGACCCCTCCAAAGAAGAGTAAGGCTTATTAAGTCTTCCATCTCTAGAGCATAGTGCAGTAATAATTGTTTCTAAATAATGGGCTTCCTTGGTGGCTCAGTGGGAAAAAATCTGCTTGCAATGCAGGAAATGCAGGTTTGATCCCTGGGTCAGGAAGATCCCCTGGTGGAGGGCATGGCAATCCACCCCAGTATTCCTCCCTGGAGAATCCCATAGACAGAGGAACCTGGCAAGCTAAAGTCCATAGGGTCACAGAGAGTCAGACATGACTATAGTGACTGACCCATGCCTGCACTGTAAATAATACAAATTTACTAAAACTTATTAACTCCATCATGTACACAGAGTCTGGTAAGTGTGCCCACCTGAACTTTGTTTGCCTGTTTACCAGTTTTCTACTGAATGTTAAGTTGTGCCAATCTGAAGATAAGCCATGGGTCATTGGGGGATCCCATTACACTTTTTAAAGGCCTAATTTGTTCTTTTAGGATAGTCAGGGAAAAGAAAGAAGAGAATTTCCCATTTTAAAAATGTACTGGTGTTTAAATATTTTCCTATATTCCTTACATTGTCACATTGAAACAGGAGGGACGGGGGCAAGGCATGACCTTAAAAGAAGGATATAGCCATTGAGGCTACAACATAACTGGTTAAAATCAATTAAGACCAAGATTACAGAGGAATCGATTTCAAGTGGATCTTGGACTCATCACACTCTCATTGCAATACATTAGCATGTTAAATGACACACCCACAGACACCATGACAGTTCTGAGGCCAACCTTAAAAGGCCAAAATGTACATGGTGGCCCTATTGCTGGAAATCTCCACCCCTTCTCCAAAACAGTTGGAATAATTATCTCATTCATTGACCTATGAAAGCTCATATTTCAGGCTCCTTTCACCTTCTGAGATGGCCCATGCTCCTGTTATTTTCCCAGTGTCTCTAAATAAATTTTTAAATTTTTAATAGGTAGAACTGCTTCTTAACAATTGCAGTAGATCAACAGTTGGTCAGCAAAGATGTCCCCATGGGGACAGTACACAAAATTCCATTGCCAGGATTGGATGTCTATGTTAACACAAAATAGCTGGGCTTATCAAACAAGAATAATAAGAACATGTCTGAAGCCAAATTGGCTATATGCTACTTTTGTGTTGGGTGAGACTCAGGAATCAAGTGTCTGCAGTCTGAGCCTTCCCTTGAAATGGAGTCTCTCTAAAACTGAATTCCTCTGATGAGATTATAATTAGCCTTTCTATTAAAAACTTCGCTCTCTCTCTTGTCCTACCCTTGTCCCCTATAGGACTGAGCAGTATCAAAGAAAAGAGAGGATGAAACTGAGTGAGACCCTGTAGGGCCCTCCTGGGTACAGAAGCCCTTTCATTTGCCTCATTTCTTATTTGTAGAAAAAAGCTTTCGTCTCCTAGGCATTCCCAGAGTTCCAAAAGAGCAGGCAGAGGTAGTTACTAATTAGGGAAGGGAGGAATACAGAAACAAGGAAAAGCAGTTAAATAAGAAAAGTAATGACAATAGTTCAGCCATAAAAGAGTCCCCATTCTTCTTCAAGGGGTATGGGTACAATATAATGGATATCTTTGACTTGTTCTTCAGGAACTCGGATCCGTCCTCACCTGCCTGCCCCTTGCTTATGCCAGAAGTTTGGCATCTCTGACTTCATATTGTATCTGCCTCTTCTGCTATTTAACCTTTAAGTCATAAGCCCTGCTTAACCCTGCATGGATGCATTAATCACTAAGAGATTCTGCTTACAGTTTATGATTTATGCAAACAGTCCCTGACCAAAACTTGCCTCCTTCAGGCATTAAAATATATGAACAAAAGTAATGATTATTTTGTCAAGATTTACAGGAACACTGTGACCAGACTCACAACAACTGAAGTCAACTGACCAAGAACAAAGAGTTTTCACAACCTTCCTTGGACCTTTGCTGGTGCCCAGATAGATATGGTTGTCCATCACTTCCCGACCTTAACCCCATCCTGCTTCCCCATTCCCTAGCATAAAAGCAGCTTGAATTTTACCCCGAATCAAAATGTTTCTTAAAGGCACGGTTCACCATCTTCTTGGTTTGCTGGCGTTGAGAATAAAGTCATTTTCTTTGCCCCAACACTTTGTCCCTTGACTTATTGGCCTGTTCTATGGAGAGTAGTACAAGCTTAAGTCAGTAAGACTCTCATGTGGGGAAACAAAAGTTTCTTCTAGGTATTCAAAACCCAGAGTCTAGGCCACTGCTGTTCAATAGAAATATAATGTGAATTACACACATAATTTTACATTTCCTAGAATCCTCACATAAAGTAAAAAGAAATAGAAATTGATTGTAATATTATATTGATTTTACACTACTATATCTAAACATCATTTCAACATGTAATTAATGTAAAATATTAATGAGATATTTTACACTCCATTGTGTGCCTTATGTACCTTACAGCCTATCTCAGTTCTAACCAGCCCATTTCAAGTGTTCAGTAGACACATGTGGCTGATGGCAACCATATTAAATAATACAGCTTAAACCCTGAACGCAAGATTTCTCTCCCACAAGTTTCAGGGGAATCCTGATGGTCCTGATTTCCTTCCATCAATGAGACTTCTAGTTCACTGCAGGGAACACCTTGCCCCTCTTAAGTAAGTGGTGAGTTTCCTGCTCAGATGGAGGAAAAGAGCTTTTAAGACAGAGAACCATGAGATATGGCTGAACCAGTAAGCCTGCACCACTCAGTATGAAAGGAATCAAAAGCCCATAGTCAGAGGGCGCAATGAATGTTCACAAGTTTCACTTCAGAGCTGTGGTCATTGAAGCTTTAAGAATTCCCCTGCCTAGCCTCCTCTCTCTGTCTGTACCACCATGCTGGATTTCCTATATGACTGACAGCATGTTTGTGCCTGCCTTGGGGCTCTCTAATTTGTGTGACTCTCAGATTCAGCCTGCCTTATCTTAATTCCTTACTTTAAGGGGGCTGCAACCTAGCTGTCTTGCATTACAACCTCAACTCTGGCTAATTCTTGGCTTTTGGGGTCATATTTCTAGCATCTGGAGGCCATCTCTGAATAATTCCCAAAAAGAAACTACATTGGGGTTGACCATTGAGCTTTTCTGTCTAGGTTGGTGTAACACAAGAGATAAAAGTAGACAATCATGTTTATTAGATTTGGCAGCCTGAAAGCCTTTAAGCCAAAATGTCCACCAGTGGCTTAAATAAGATAGAAGTTCATTTTCTTCTTGTGTAACTTTTTCACTTCACTTTCACTGTGTAACATTCAGAAGTAGGTGGTTCAGGGTGGGTATAGAGGCTTTAATCTATGAGAGTGTAAGAAGCATTTTTACTGTTCTACCATCTCTAGGGTACTGACTTTACCTGATGGCCTAATATGGCTTAGCACCAGGATTATTTTCAAGAGCATCACGAAAACAGGGAGAGGAAATAGGAATGGCTTATCCTTCAAAGATGCAAGTTGGAAGTTGCTTCCATAATTGCTTCTCACATTCTTTTGGCCAGATTTTTGTAGGAGAGCTATACCTAGCTACACTGGAAGATGGGATATGTGATCTTCATCCCAAGTGGCCTTGTACCCAACTGGAAATAGGAAATTCCATTATTTCTCAGAGAGAAGAAAGATTGTTAAGGGACAACTAGTAGGCTCTGCCTTATGTAAGATGTATTCTGTCATAGGTTAGCTGCTAATATAGCACACATAGCACTCTTCAACATTATAGGTCAGCAACAGCCTCAGATGATGGGAAATCCATGAAGAGTTGCAAGATATTAATGAAAACAGTGTGCTTCCTTATGACCACTGTAGTTGAATGAGTGGGATAGAGAAAGACTGAAATGAAGGCCAAAGAGATTTTAATTTGATACAAGAAAATTCTCATTGACCATGAAGTGTGACACTGCAGTGGGTTAAGAAAGAGTCCAGTCAATGACGTGTGCTTGTTCTTCTGAGGTAAATTCCTTTTCATGGTATCCTCCAAAATTCTGTTCTAGTGCATTCAGGGGTACTTATGTATTGTTTTCACCACCATAATCTTGGTGAAGAGAGCTAGGTTATAATAGAAAGAGGTAACTGATGGTGATAGAAAAGAGATGAGAGAGGAAGTTGGTGGTTGTGAATAGCTGAGAGAAAACATGACATTTTCTTCTTAAGAAAAAAAGAAAAAGCTGAAACAGACTGTTGAATCAGAGTACTAACATTTTGTGGATCAAGTACTCCAGCTGAACTTTCTTAAACAACAGTTCTGTATTGTGTTACTGTCTGTCTCACAGGAGCTTTGCTTGTCACTCTGTTTCCGGCTTCTCAGAGTGAATGCGGGGACAGAAATGAGAGTTGCCCGTCCATGAAAAAGAGACCACGGATGCATGCTCTGGTCCTCTCTAGATCCTATGATCCTTGTGGTTCTAAATATGATTTGTTTTCCTAATGGAAGAGATGCCTGTATTCTTTAAGGAAGTTGCTGCCTTAAAGAAGTGTCTTCCTTGGGGATTAGGGTCAGAAACAGGTCTTGAGGGCTCCCTTCTCCAAAGCAGGCTCTCCTTGTGGGTCTCCTCTCAGCCTGCCCGAGTGGTTTTCCTCGCTCCCCTCCTGCAGCCGCCGTGGTTACCATGACACTGCTGGACCCTCCCCACTCCTGGTTAGATTAATTTCACAGCAGTGGTAGAGCTAACAGCTTCTATGGCCATCTTGCTGAGGCTGAAACCCTTAAAAAAGGCTCTTCTCTTTTTCTAGATTTAATGAGTTGGAATGATGCCCTAAATCCTCTTCCTTGGTGCTTAAGGATTTTGTTGTTTTCTTTTTTCCCTAAATTGCATTTAGTGGACTTGGAGCCTTTAATATGTTACTCTGCCCTCCTGCTGATCATCTCGGCTTTCACCAATTTGGCTCTCTGATAATGAAAGGAGCCAAAAATAGCAGTTGTGAAGCATAGGCTTTTTGATGTTTACTTGTACACTGCAGCAGATTGCAGATTGAATGGAGTCCAACATAAAATGACTGTCTTTTCTATATTACTTAACCACATACTCAGAAAGCAAAATCTACTATTACATTGTACCTCTGTTCTTGGGGTGTGTTGCACCTGTGGAACTCAGAGCAGTTCAACACATACTTCATCATAAAAATACATTTTGGATATCAGTCTCCTCAAAATATATCTGAAAGCTTCCTGCATTTTATCTAACTTGCAGAAAATCTTTAATATCTACTCTCTTGAGCCTGTTACTCACCATTTAGCAAGATGAAGTCAGTTGTTAGCTTAACTCAATTCCATTTAGATATTCCTAATGAATACATTTGGAGGTTTTTTTTGTTGTTTGTTTAGGCTGTATATTATCCCAGTCTGAATATTATGATTCTGTTTAGCATTCTATAAAAACAGAGATTTAAAGGTTCAAGGCAGTGCTCCTGAAATCAATTCTACTGTGAATGTGGCTTGTCAGTTTAGGTTGAAGACATGCATCCTCCGGACTGGCAAATTCAAATATCCCCAGAGAGAGTGGTAGACTGTTTGGATAATCTTACCTCTCCAAGGCATGTAAGTCATCAGGTTTGGCCCATTCTTAAAGAACAGGTTGTCCTGGAATGTCAAAGCTAAAATACATCATTTAAGTTAATAATAATTCCGATGACTCAGTTGGATGACGTTGTTTACTCTCAGGTGGAAAGTTACTCAGTCACCACATCTCTCTCTCTTAAATCATTAGATCGTCAGAAGTCAAACTGAAGCTCTTGTATTAGTCATAAAAGTATTTTATGCTGTTTGCAATGTTTGGCATCACTTCTCTGTTAACAACCTTTATTACTTAATAAAAGCATAAATCAATGTAGAGGTTTTGTTAAAAACAAGAAACTATACATTGAAACTGATTTTTCATTATGTTTACATTTTTAGGGGGATCTCAGGTTAATAATTTTCTACTTTTTTCACATATTATATTTTGCTCAGCTGAAGATACTGCAGGAAGATAGAGCTTTAGGCTGCCGATCAGGAGAATGGGGCTTCCCACTGTTGGTACAGAGTCAGTACCCGGCCTTCCCAGGTTTCAGGGGCAGAAAGCATGGTGGGAGGTAGCTGAATTCAGAAACCCTATTACTGCCCTTTACCAGCTATGTGACCTTGGGGAAATCACTGCGTCTTTCTGAGTCTTAGTTTGCTTTTGCATTGACTGTTTCTAAATCAAGTCCAGAAAACAACTGCAAATAAGGCAGGGGAGAATGTCAAAACACAAATCAAAGGGGCCAAAGAGTCACATTCATGAACTTCAAGTTAGGCAGGAGGGAACAGATAGAAAAATTAATGCAGGTGGGTTAAGAGTTACATTTGAGAAGACCATGTGCCAGAACTGAGGGATCTAAACAGTGGTGGGAAGCCAGATTGAGGATCTCAGATAAAAATGAAGTCAACCAAAGAGTGAGAGAAACAAAGGGCAGTGTCTGGGCATAGGTCCAGGTCCAGGTATCAGGTAGAAGACACCAGCAACCTGAACAAACATCAGGCTATCGTAAGAACTGGGCTCTGTATTTGCTTGAAGGAATCTTGGCAAGCTGGTGGGTCTGATTCTACAGAAGATAAGAAAAGACCAGAGAAGGTTGGTGTGACCTTCTGATGAGGCAGTTCCTGACAGCTGTGGAAGAAAAAAATACCTTTCAGATGCTCTTTTCTCAGAAACAAACTCACTTTTAAAGTAGAGGCCAAAATGGGTATTCCCCATAAAAAATGAATAATAAAATAGCAATAAATTAATATGTGTTGAAAATACAACCCTCTAGCTAAATATTTGGTAATATCGAGGGTTTGTCACTTTAAATAAGTTACATTTCTATAAAGATATGTGAATATCTATGACTTTAATCAGGATTTTTTTCACCAGTATATTATAATTTGGGGATAGTTTGTCTCCTTTTGGATTGTTCTTCATAGGCAGATGAGACAAATAAGTTCTAAGTTGTTCACTCAGTGGTCATGAGTTTGGGCAAACTCCAGGAGATAGTAAAGGATAGGGAAGCCTGGCATGCTGCAGCCCATGGGGTTGCAGAGTCAGACATGAGTTAGCTACTGAACAACAAAGTTACTCAGAACCATTGAGCATAGAACAAGCAAAGTAGATTTGGTAAACATTTTATATGTACTTTTACTGTTAACCACTGTTTAAAGAAGGGAATATGAATTACTCCAAAAGACTTTTTTGAATTAAAAGCAAAAATAAACAAATGGGATCTAATTAAGTTTAAAAGGTTTTGCACAACAGAAGAAACCATAAACAAAATGAAAGGACAACCTACACACAATGAGAGAAAATATTTGCAAATTATGTGACCAAAATGGGCTTGATTTCCAAAATATACAAGTGGCTCATACAACTCAATATCAGTAAAACAAACAACTCAATCAAAAAAATGGACTGAAGACCTAAATAGACTCTTCTCCAAAGAAGACATGACAGATGGACAACAGGTACATGAAAAGATGCTCAATATTGTTAATTATTAGAGAAATGCAAATCAAAATTATAATGAGGTATCACCAGTCAAAATGGCCAT
Source organism: Aepyceros melampus (assembly GCA_006408695.1). NCBI lineage: Eukaryota > Metazoa > Chordata > Mammalia > Artiodactyla > Bovidae > Aepyceros > Aepyceros melampus. Next base: position 63,980 of record SJXQ01005283.1, on the reverse strand, counting down.
CATCAAAAAAGTCTAAAGATAATAAATGCTGGAAAGGGTGTGGAGAAAAGAGAACCCTCCTACACTGTTGATAGGAACATAAATTGGTGCAGTCACTATGTAAAACAGCATGGAGTTTCCTTAAAAAGCTAAAAATAGAATTGCCAAATGATTTAGCAATTCCGCTCCTGGGCATATATCCAGAAAAGATGGAAGCTAATTTGAAAATGTTTATAACAGCACTATGTGCAATAGCTAAAGACATGGAAGCAACCTAAGCATCCATCAACAGATGAATAATAAAAGATGAATGTATATATATTCAACTGAATATTACTTGGCCATAAAAAAAATGAAGTAATGCTATTTGTAGCAAGATGTATGGACCTAGAGTTTATCATACTAAGTGAAGTAAGTCAGAGAAAGACAAAAATTATACAGTATCATTCATTATGTGAAATCTGAAAAAATTACAGATGAACTTATTTGCAAAACTTAAACAGACCCACAGACATAGAAAACAAGCTTATGGTTACCAAAGATGAAGTAGGGGGAAGGGATAAATTAGGAATATGGTTTAACAGATACACACTTCTTTATACTTTATATAAAGTAAGCAATTAGGATTTACCAGATAACACAGAGAGCTACATCTTATAATGATCTACAGTGGAAAAGAAAAAATTTATATACATATATATATATATATATATATATATAAACTGAATCACTTTGCTATAAACCTGAAACTACCACAGTATTGTAAACCAAATATTCTTCAATAAAAAATACTTCTGTAAAGGAAATGACACTCCACAAAAATCTGATTTGTAAATTTGTACACTCACATACCTGGTAAAGGATTACTTGTGAAGGCATTCTCACCAAGAACATTTAGTTCTACAGGCAGCATTACAATATTAAACTGTGCAAATGATCAGAGTATTGAAATAGAAAGACACATGTCTCTAGTCTTTACAATAAATGTCTCATCTTTTTGGAACATTCAAAAACTGTTTGTTTGTCTTATGTTAACTATGTTGTTGCTGTTTTTATCACTAAGTGCATAAGGGACCCCATGGACTATAGCCAGGCAGGCTCTTCATGGGATTTCCCAGGCAAGACTACTGGAGTGGGTTGCCATTTCCTCTGCAGGGGATCTTCCTGACCCAGGGATTGAAACTGCTATGGCTGACTCTTGATGTCTGACAGAAAATAACAAAATTCTATAAAGCAATTATCCTTCAATTAAAAAATAAATTTATTAAAATTAAAAGAATTACAATATTGTGTTAATTTCAAGTATATAGCAAAGTGATATATATGCACATATTATATCTTTTAAAAACTTCTTTTCCATTATAGTTTATTACAAGATGTTGAATACAGTTGCCTGTGCTATACAGTAAGTCCTTGCTGTTTATCTGTTGTATACATGGTGGTGTGTACCTGTTAACCTGCTAATCCATACTCCCAATTTAACCTCCCACCCACTTCCCCTTTGGTAACCATAAATTTGTTTTCTACATCTGTGAGGCTGTTCATGTTTTGTAAATAATTTGCACTATTTTTTAGATTCTACATCTAAGTGATAATCATATGATACTTGTCATTCTCTATTATGATAACCTTTAGGTCCATCCATGTTGTTACAAGTGGCATTATTTTATTCTTTTTTTTTATGGTTGACTGATGTCCCATTGTATATATGTAACACATCTTCATTATCCATTCATCTGTCAATGGATTCTTTGGTTGCTTCCATGTCTTGGCAACTGTAAACAGTGCAAACACTAGCTACATTTCAAATGTTCAAAGGTCATATATGGTTAGTGGCTACTGTACTGCACAGCACAGAAATAGAGTTTTTCTATCACTGAAGATAATTCTATCGGACAGTGATAGTTTTCTGATTCTAGTTTTATAGCCATAACATCTGAGCACATTTTAGACCTGGAGTCTCATCATTAATATGTGTGCATTATCGGTAGGCTTTTTCTATTAACAATGCATTTTTGAAGACTGAATCTATTGGGCTCATTGGTTGGGGGTTAGTGAGACTTTGAGGGTAGTTAATTCTTTGAGGTCTTCATAGAACTGTTCAACTTCAGTTTCTTCAGCGTTACTGGTTGGGGCATAGACTTGGATTACTGTGATATTGAATGGTTTGTCTTGGAAATGAACAGAGATCATTCTGTTGTTTTTGAGATTGCATCCAAGCACTGCATTTCACTCTTTTGTTGACCATTATGGCTACTCCATTTCTTCTAAGGGATTCCTGCCCACAGTAGTAGATATAATGGTCATCTGAGTTAAATTCACCCATTCTAGTCCATTTTAGTTAGTTGTGAAGAAGCTGAGCACCAAAGAATTGATGCTTTTGAACTGTGGTGTTGGAGAAGACTCTTGAGAGTCCCTTGGACTGCAAGGAGTTCCAACCAGTCCCTTATAAAGGAGACCAGTCCTAGGTGTTCATTGGAGGGACTGGTGCTGAGGCTGAAACTCCAATACTTTGGCCACCTCATGCGAAGAGTTGACTCATTGGAAAAGATCCTGATGCTGGGAGGGATTGGGGGCAGGAGGAGAAGGGGACGACCGAGGATGAGATGGCTGGATGGCATCGCCGCCTCGATGCACATGAGTTTGGGTGAACTTCCGGGAGCTGGTGATGGACAGGGAGGCCCGGTGTGCTGCAATTCATGGGGTCACAGAGTCAGACACTACTGAGCGACTGAACTGAACTGAACTGAGCTCTTTGAGGAACAATATATCAAAAATTTATGACTGATGTTCATAAAGTAGATACAAAGTGAAAAATAAGTTTTAGGGAAAAAATTGTAGAGAGAATCTAAACTTTTATTTGGATTAAAAAGCAACCTAAATTTTAAATAATTGAAATGCTGTAGGCTAAACCCACTGGTGGTCATTACCCTGAGTTAGCGCTTCCCAGTTGGTACTAGTGGTAAAGAACCCACCTGCCAGTAGAGACCTAAGAGACTCTGGCTTGATCCCTGGGTTAGGAAGATCCTCTGGAGGAGGGCATGGCAACCCACTCCAGTATTCTTGCCTAGAGAATCCCATGGCAGGCTACAGTTCATAGGGTCACAAAGAGTTGGACATGACTGAAGTGACTTAGCACACATGTATGACCTGAGTTAGAGACTTGAAATATTGTGCTCTTTTCTCCTTTTTTTTTCTTTGCTCACAAAGCATATGGAGGTCATTAATCCATACTGGACATGCATCTCTTCATCTTAGATGCAAATAGATCAGCTCAAATCTGTGGCCTTTCTCCATCACTGACTATTTCACTTGACAAGAAAATGTTGAATAAAGAAGTATTATGGAGCACAAATTGTCTAACTTATTACATTTACGGAATTTTTAATTAACAAAAACAGAATCATGGGAATAAGCTGTGTTTTTCTTATTTTCTTATTAGTGATGGTAATATATTTTCATTAGAGAGTTATTTCACAAAGTCACAAGGAAGTTTAGCAATGATCATTTATGTATAAAAACGAAGATAAATTTTCTTTTCAGTAAACAACCTGAAGTCACAGAGAGATCCCACTAGGAGACTCCTCAAATCATTCAGTTCAGTTCAGTTCAGTCCAGTTCAGTCGCTCAGTCGTGTCCGACTGTCTGTGACCCCATGAATTGCAGCACGCCAGGCCTCCCTGTCCATCACCATCTCCCAGAGTTCACTCGGACTCACATCCATCGAGTCAGTGATGCCATCCAGCCATCTCATCCTCTGTCGTCCCCTTCTCCTCCTGCCCCCAATCCCTCCCAGCATCAGGGTCTTTTCCAATGAGTCAACTCTTCGCATGAGGTGGCTAAAGTACTGGAGTTTCAGCTTTAGCGTCATTCCCTCCAAAGAAATCCCAGGGTTGATCTCCTTCAGAATGGACTGGTTAGATCTCCTTGCAGTCCAAGGGACTCTCAAGAGTCTTCTCCAACACCACAGTTCAAAAGCATCAATTCTTCGGCGCTCAGCCTTCTTCACAGTCCAACTCTCACATCCATACATGACCACAGGAAAAACCATAGCCGTGACTAGACGGACCTTAGTCGGCAAAGTAATGTCTCTGCTTTTGAATACGCTATCTAGGTTGGTCATAACTTTTCTTCCAAGGAGTAAGCGTCTTTTAATTTCATGGCTGCAGTCACCATCTGCAGTGATTTTGGAGCCCAAGAAAATAAAGTCTGACACTGTTTCCACTGTTTCCCCATCTATTTCCCATGAAGTGATGGGACCGGATGCCATGATCTTCATTTTCTCTCCACTTTCACTTTCATCAAGAGGCTTTTTAGTTCCTCTTCACTTTCTGCCATAAGGGTGGTGTCATCTGTATATCTGAGGTTATTGATATTTCTCTCGACAATCTTGATTCCACTTGTGTTTCTTCCAGTCCAGCATTTCTCATGATGTACTCTGCATATAAGTTAAATAAGCAGGGTGACAATATACAACCTTGATGTACTCCTTTTCCCGTTTGGAACCAGTTCAGTTCTAACTGTTGCTTCCTGACCTGCATACAGATTTCTCAAGAGACAGGTTAGGTGGTCTGGTATTCCCATCTCTTTCAGAATTTTCCACAGTTTATTGTGATCCACACAGTCAAAGGCTTTGGCATAGTCAGTAAAGCAGAAATAGATGTTTTTCTGGAACTCTCTTGCTTTTTCGATGATGGTGTGATCACTCACCTAGAGCCAGACATCCTGGAATGTGAAGTCAAGTGAGCCTTAGAAAGCATCACTACAAAACAAAGCTAGTGGAGGTGATGGAATTCCAGTTGAGCTATTTCAAACCCTGAAAGATGATGCTGTGAAAATGCTACACTCAATATGCCAGCAAATTTGGAAATCTCAGCAGTGGCCACAGGACTGGAGAAGGTCAGTTTTTATTCCAATCCCAAAGAAAGGCAATGCCAAAGAAAGCTCAAACTACTCACAGTTACACTCACCTCACATGCTAGTAAAGTAATGCTCAAAATTCTCCAAGCCAGGTTTCAGCAATAAGTGAACCGTGAACTTCCAGGTGTTTAAGCTGGTTTTAGAAAAGGCAGAGGAACCAGAGATCAAATTGCCAACATCCTCTGGATCATTGAAAAGAAAGCAGATGTTGGTAGGACTCCTCAATTCCTCAGTGGCTGTTGTCCTCAGTTGCTCTTCACAAATGGGTCTTTCTATAAGGAAGTTTGAGTGTTTTCGGGAAAGAGCAACTACCTTCTTTCAGAGCAAGCAATCAGAGGCTTTTATAACTGACCTCAGAAGTAACATTCTATCCTCACCATGTCCTACTGGTCATGTGGACCAACCCAGCTAAAACATAGAAGGAAAACAAATACACAAAGGTGTAAGTTCCAGGATTTGAGGACCATGGGGGCCATGTTGAAGGCTGGTTACCAGAGAAGGGTGATCAAAAGAAGCCAACTTCATTTTAATAGGTGTTCAGTTGCGTTCAGTTGCTCAGTCATGTCCAACTCTTTGCGACCCCATGAATCGCAGCACGCCAGGCCTCCCTGTCCATCACCAACTCCCAGAGTTCACTCAGAATCATGTCCATCGAGTCAGTGATGCCATCCAGCCATCTCATCCTCGGTCATCCCCTTCTCCTCCTGCCCTCAATCCCTCCCAGCATCAGAGTCTTTTCCAATGAGTCAACTCTTTGCATGAGGTGGCCAAAGTACTGGAGTTTAATAGGTTTAGGATAATCCAAAATAGTCGGCTATAGAACCATGATTTAAGAAATTGAGTCAGATTCTCATTTCATTTTCATATCCCAAAGAACATACTCATGGATTGAAAATTTCCTTGTACCTAAACCAATAGATGTGAAAATGTTATCATTCTGTTCCCATACTTCACAGGAATTATGTAAGAAATAATTATTTGAGTAATTGTTGGTGCTATATAGCAGGGAGATATAACACAGTTTTCCTTTTTAAATCTTTGTGTAGAACAAGTTCAGGTACCCCTCATGACTTAGCACATGCTGGCTATCAGCAATACCCTAACTAGGGATTTGGTTATTTGCTTCATTTTGAATGACTATTTCTTTATAGCTCCCTTGAGGATTGAGCACTTGAGTACTTCAGTAGCCACAAGGATTGAGAATATTGACTTTACATAGCCCTTAGGTTTTTTTTTCTGAAAATTCACACAATATGGGGATGACACTGAATATTCTAAATCAGAGGATGTGGTCTTGCTCTAAGTGAAGAGTTATGTGAACTGGTTTCTAAGTGTCTGGCACTGTTTTCATAATTTCCAAAGCTGGAAAATTAGATGGATATAAATTCCAAACAACATATTATTTAAAAATAAATAAATAAATAGAAATACAAACACAGGCATCAACGACTAACCCAGGGCAGTTCACCTTGTTTTGTCACTCATCACTAGCTGATGGGAACACACTTACTGATCTTCAGCCTATTCCATGCTGTCTTGGAAGCATCTAGTGAGATGCCTGGAGTCCACATCTACTTATCTTCAGGGTCACCTTCTGTCTCAACATGGTAGAGTTTTCAAGGCAGAGTCTAGATGTGATCCAGAGGTCATCACAACCTATCAAACCAACTCCGAGTCTTACCCTAGTCCTCAGAGCACCCTTCTTTTCTAAAGGTCAGATTTGCTGAGAATTTTCATAGGCTCCTCTACTTTCTTTAGCTTTCGTATACTTTCTGAGGATACTACCCTGTACTTGGCAATGGCAGCTGCTGAATGAAAGACTTTCATTGGAAATCTATTCAATATGCCAAGTCTAATGCCTCTGTCCATTTAGGGGTCAAAGAGATGTTTCTATCTTCAAGTGAGAAATGAAGGCAAAAGAAGTTGGAAGAGCCAGGATTTCTTGGTTCTGTGGAGGCACCAGAAGGACAGAGAGTTAAACCACTGAATTGCTTTTTGGAGGAGGACAGGTTACCCACCACTTTGCCTCAAGAACAGTGATTTTCACTTTCTTATTTACTAAAGAATTAGCTTCAAGTTGAAACTTTTATAACCACAGCTCAAAACAACAAACACCTTCAGAAAACTCACCGAGGGCAAGAGAATTATCAACAAGCCTAAGAGGAGGAACTAAGAATTCCCCTGACAGTTTCTCTAGACTGTTCTTGGAAAGCCCCAGGCTGGTGCTGATCATATTGCTTTATATTCAGAATCTTAAGTGCTGAACCATGAAGGGGACAGTTTTGAATTTTTCAGGAGCTCTAAAGCACCAGAAATTACTGGGGTCAGTAAGTTTGTAGATGGGAAAACCCCACCAAATACCTAAAACTAAGAAGTCCTATAGAATTGAAAGAAGTATTTGGGAAAATTTGGGTTATATTATAATTATGTGATTTGGATATTTTCTATACATCCTTCAGCTGCTGTGTTGAACAAAAAATTTTTGCTTTTATTCTTTTTTTTGACTGCTCTCAACTGTGGGAAAAAATCTGACAGTAGATATTCCCAAAGCTGCATTGAGAGGAGAGCTTTCTCATCAAAGTCCCTCAGCAAGATGTTATTTTAAATGAGAACATTAGGTCTATCTGAAGGCAACACATATTTGAGGAAAAGATTGCCCATACTTTGTAAGGCTAGCTTATTAAAACGTTCTGCAATGACAAGATGGTATTGCGGAATGACTTTTTAAATTGTTTTTCCAAGTAATTGGCAATGTTTAATTAGGCTTCAGCTAACAGACTTTAAGTTAATTAAGACAAATGGCTCTGCTGTGGCTAATTGTTAGAATATGCTGATCTGGGAGCATCTGATGGTGATGGGAATCTGTCCTGTGTACTTATCCTGAGCATCGCTGAGATGACACAGACAGGCCTGTCTGTCCCTGCTTGGAAATCATTTGAGGTGAGTCGTCTGATCACACTGCTGGAGTTGACCAGAGCTGACCACACTCCAGAGTTTGAGCTAACCTGCTACTGATTGGAAATTTAGAATTTCATTATCAAATAAATCTGTGATAGCAACTTGTATTTATTAGTGGTAAAGAACCCGCTTGCCTATGTAGGTGATGTAACAGGCACGGGTTGGATCCCTGGGTCAGGAAGATTCCCTTGGAGGACATGGCAACCCACTCCAGTATTCTTGCCTGGAGAATCCCAAGTACAGAGGAGCCTGGTGGGCTACAGTCCATGGAGTCAGAAAGAATCGACACGACTAAAGTGACGTATCATGCACAGGCTTACATCTCTTGCATCAAATTCCTTTCCAAACTCACATTAGAGCTGGAGTGGACCTCAGAGAATAGCTGTGCCAGTGCCTGCAGTCTGATAGAAACAAAGGACCAGAAAGGAGGAAAGATTCACCCAAGGCCACCCAGACTTTAGAACTGGGCTCTTCTGCTTGTTTCCCTCTTCTGCCCTCTTCCTACTCAATAAATTGTATTCAATTTACCAGTTAACGTTAACCCTTTCAGGACAGAGGTCAGAAAGGATTTGCAGCTAGAAGGTGGGAATGAGCATTTCTAACTGGCTGCATGCCCAGCTTCTGAACCCCTGACAGCACTGGCTGTTGGTGGCCTGTCTCCTGTCCTTCTGCTTCCAAGGTTCAGTGCCTGAGAGAGCAGGGCCTGCAGACTGACAACAGGGGTCATTTACCATGAGCATCCTGTGGACTGAGAACAACGCCTGCCATGTTGAGAGGACAGGGAAAGACTCTGTAATACAATTTAATGAAATAAGGGAACGCCGGCACCTTTGCCTGAAAGTTGTGCTTCTAACTGCTCAGTCTTCTTGAGGTTTCCATCTCCATTTTCGAAGGATGAATTCTATGACTTTCTTATTTTCAGTCACTTCCTGTCACTCACTACCTTCCTGTCATCCTCCTCCTGCCCTCCACTTGCCTCTGCTTATTTCCTCTTGTTCATTTACCTTTGCTTCGCAGTGGTGATTCTTTTGAAGTTCTCACTTCCTTCCTGATGTTTCAACATCTTCTCCATTTGCAGCTTAAACTGAACAGTTTTCTGATTTTCTTAAGTTGACTGAGTTGAAATATACAAACATCCCAGAACAATAGCTGATGTACAATAAGCACTCCCCAAGGTGTAGCTATTTTTTCCTTATTATCAGTCCATTTGTTTTCTTATCTTTCTCTCGTTCTGCCAACAGTTCTATTTTTATACTATGCTTATGCTCTCTTAATAAAGTCTAACTATCTTCTGTCACTCAGCTCTTCATTTGAATTTGAATGTTCCCTCTATGCTTACCCTCTAGACCTGACATAATTAAGGACAAGCTGCTCTTCCAAGGAGATTTTCACCTCCTTGATGAAAAAGTGAAAGCATATGACTTTAAGATGTTATTTCAAAAATTCATATTATATACCTCAATTATAAACTATTTTAGGATAGCTGTTTTGTTGGAGCTATGTACTTTATTCAGTACTGATAACTATTGTAAAAATTAATCTTAGTCCTCTGAAATTTTTAGTTTGTAGAATATTTATAGAGTTCTTAAAAGTATGAATCTTGAAAAAAATGCAAATTTTTTTGGGGAAAAACAAAAACAAAAAATGAGATATTGATCTGAAGGCAATAATCAAAATGAGTAATGACCTTGTCAGTGTAAAAATTTTGTATGGAGAATAATAATAGAGAGTCACTTCAGATATTTGTCATAATGGAAAGCTAGGCTGTTTGTCAGTTATCCTAACAACTGATGAGGTAACAAACATTAAAAAAAAATCTGCATGAAGATTAAGTTTCTCTTTAACAGACAGATTAGATAGATCACTGGAGATAGTGACTGCAGCCATGAAATTAAAAGATGCTTACTCCTTGGAAGAAAAGTTATGACCAACCTAGATAGCATATTCAAAAGCAGAGACATTACTTTGCCGACTAAGGTCCATCTAGTCAAGGCTATGGTTTTTCCAGTAGTCATGTATGGATGTGAGAGTTGGACTGTGAAGAAGGCTGAGCACTGAAGAATTGATGCTTTTGAACTGTGGTATTGGAGAAAACTCTTGAGAGTCCCTTGGAATGCAGGGAGATCCAACCAGTCCATTCTGAAGGAGATCAACCCTGGGATTTCTTTGGAAGGAATGACGCTAAAGCTGAAACTCCAGTACTTTGGCCACCTCATGCGAAGAGCTGATTCACTGGAAAAGACTCTGATGCTGGGAGGGATTGAGGGCAGGAGGAGAAGGGGACGACAGAGGATGAGATGGCTGGATGGCATCACTGACTCGATGGACATGAATCTGAGTGGACTCTGGGAGTTGGTGATGGATAGGGAGGCCTGGCATGCTGCAATTCATGGGGTCGCAGAGTCGGACACGACTGAGCAACTGAACTGAACTGAACTGAAGAAAAAAGAAGGCAAACAGCTAGAACACATGTTGAATATATTTAATTAAAGTGTTACAGTTCACAATAACTTCATTGTCTTAGTTTTCCATCCTATACATTTTCCATCCTATACATTGTTGGAATGGAATAAATATTCTACATAGACTGAGGCTGATTAAAGACAGGACTTTGTGTGATTTGACTGCCACAGATAGTTTCAACTGAAGACCAAATAGAAATGCCGTGGTTTAGAATTTCACAATTATTTTCAAAACCAATGCAGTTTCTTTTTTCAAACTGTAAAGCAAAACAAAACCAAATGGTACTACATTTGTTGAAACAATTTTGCCACTTGTCCTTAACTCTTGATTGCTAGCAATATTTTAGATTCCTAATTAGTATCCAGAAAAGAAATATAGGCCACCAAATCAAAGAAAACATGGTTTTACCTGATATAAAAGCATACCAATGAGAATGGAAAACTTGTTAAGTGTGCCTGGATGGATGTTTAAAAAAATAGTGAAAAATGAAATTCAAGAGAGGCTGGGGAAAATAATGAGAAAATATATCATTCTGTCTACCGTGACGGGCTTGACCCTGACCTGTCTTCTAGAGGGTTGAAGTTTAGATGCTTTTCCAGCAACAAAACTCAAAGGCTACGTCAGTTAAGTACTCTGTGGTCATACTGATACCACTTGGTAATTTCTGTCTTCCTGATTGATTTACAAAGATAAAAGCCCTGCTTTATATATAGCAGAGATGAACATGGTAGCCAAATCCTTTGATTCAACTGTGGGTCAATTGGAACATGAAAAGAATGTCTATGCTCTGGCCGTATAAAGTTAACTTTGTTAGTTTCTCAGTCCTTTTTGCCTCACTAGACAAAACTCTGCGTTACTTTGCTAGTCAAAATATCCTAATCTTTTCCTCAGGAAAATTATAATTGGTGATAAAAGTGGAGGTCTATGTGTGTGGACTTGGATCAGACTTTCTGGTGGAATTTGGGCTTTACCTTTCTCTGTGACTTAACTAGGTTAGATCACCTCTCCATGTTTCACTTTTCTCATCTATCAAGCTGTGGAGAATATTAAAGATAATATCTGCAAAGTGATGGCACAGTGCCTGGCATGCAGTAAGAGCTCTCTACAGCTCACTTGAGACGGTGGTGTTATGGGGCCTTTCACAACCTCTCGGCAGTACCCTTGGCCTCAGGACAGTACTCATCATGAGGTGCTGCTGTTGCTCACTTAACTTCTCCCTTCACAGACCATAGGATCTAAGAGAGTGGGGACCATGTGCATCTTATTTGTTGATTGATCACCAATCGATTCCAGCACCTACCATATTGCCTGGCCCTTAGTAGGTTCTCATCAATAGTCTTCAGTGAAGGAATAATGATATATGGCACTTTAAGATTTACTCACTGTGGGATTCTGGGAAAGTCACACCATCTCTTTGAGGCATATGTCCATCAGCTATGAAGTGGGGATGAGAGATTTGAGATAAATACTGTGAAATGCTTTTTAAAGTTTTGTTCTATTTGATTTCCATTTTATAAAGGTACGAAATAGTTAACAAGCACAAGTACAGCAAAGGGAAAGTAGTCATGATTCGCTTCCAAAAGGTAGTGTGATCTAGCAGTAAATGAACTTTGCTTAGTCCTAAGGCCTAGTCTGGTTGTGGCCCCACATACTCATCTGTCCAAAGACTTGCACATCTAAAATGAAGCCTTTCTAAAGCTGAAAAGCCTGCAGGTACTCCCCACTGAGGGAGACCCAGATTCAGACTACTCTGGAAGACAATTCAAGGTCCTCTGCAGCGTACACTGGCCAATAACGAGGTCCTGGGACTTGCGCCCAGGATGCTTGGCACTCTCAGATGATGGACACTTGCCACGCTTGTCAGTGGATGTGTCTGCATGGCGGGTCTGCTTAGCAGATGTCACCTCACTGATCGCTTATGGTGAACGATGTTGGATCTATGATCTCCGAAGAAGAAGATCCAGCTTCAGGACCAGGGTCCAAGGCTTGATCACTCAAGAGCTTTTGTGTGGCAGTCACTTGTTTCATTCAAGTGAAAAAGGGACAGAGAAAGCTTCTGACATAAACATCAGAAGGGGGATGGAGAGTAACCCCCTCGCTAGTCTTAGCAAGGGAATTATACACTTTTTCAATTGGTTATTACAATGAATCAAAAGAATGTCTCAAGGTTGTAAAAATTTTATCAGACCCACTCCCACAATATACATTTTAAGATAACAGGTTTAGTCAGAAGGTTTCAAGAAGGAGAAACTGTCCTCAACCAGGATACACTGTTATTATATAATTCTTACTAAGGAGTGTGGGAAAAAACGTTTGTCCTTTACTCCTCCTTGAGAATTCCAGACCCCTGTCTCCTCTCTGAGAGCCCCAGACCCCTTTCTCCTCCTCAGGGACCCCAAACTTCTTATCAGTCTGCCTGGGAATTAACTTTCTCATTTCCTTGTCATTTTTTCTTCTGGGAAGCTCTACTCCCATGGTGAGATAGCCAGAATGGTACAAGCCTGTTTATTCCTACTCCCAAATCCTTTCAGCAAGATGAACAGGCTGATTCCCCATCTCTTTAGCTGTATTCCTCTCTAACAATGTGACCCTTCCGGGGGCGGGTTGCTGGGGGAGTCGGCGGGGGAGGGGAAATCACTGGTTATCATAAAGTCACTGACTACCATAAAAGACTAGTGTCTTGAGGCCAAGTTCTAAATTAAACATAAAATTAAAGAGGAAAATATTACTTACAAGTTAAAGTCCCTGTAAAAGAAAAAGGTGTTTGCTCTAGGCAACATAATTATTTTAACCCTGTTCTCCTTGTCAGTTTCACAGAATTTATTCTTTGCCCAGTCTACAAGTATACCTACAAGAGGTGTAGGCCACGCATGTTGTTCATAGTATACAGTGGTCTTGCAGGAAGCAGATCATTGTAAAATAAAAGATTTCGTAAAAACAACAACAACAAAAATGGCTTTAACACTTGACAATAACACACTTATATGCCCAACTGAAGTAATGATACTACATTGATGCCCTTATGTAGTATATACTAACAAGAGCACATTTGAGAAAAATAGAATGGTACATATCTTGAAATGCTACATAGGTTGCAGCAATCTACTGTAATGAAACTTCATTGCAATACTAAATTTCATACTAAAAATTCATTTTCACTTTATGATATTTTTCATAAACTCTGACAAGAGTACTTTGTTTCAAACAGGTAAAGAAAAATCTTTTACCTACTGGTAAAAAAAATCCCTTGGAGACAAATTTAAAATACAAACCACAATCTCCTTACTGGATAAAACATATAATTTTCCTTCTTAGGTGCATGGATTTAAAACAGCTGCCAAGCCTACTTAATTATGCACCCCTAGAGTCAATACAGAAATGATGGATTTTCATTTTGATAGCAACCACACTGGGTGTTTACTTAGTCAGTGTGGGTAATTATTCCAGTTCTTATTTGAAAAACTTCTCCAGAATTGGTTGCATAGTGTTCATGAAAGGCGGTGATCTCAATACTCAGCATTTCAGGGCCTATCTTTTCTCCTCCTTTTTTTTTTTTTTAGATGAGATTTTTCTCTGAATTTAAAAAGTGACTTTTGCCTACAGGTACACAAACATTAATTCCTTCTCCAGAAAATGAGAGGTACTAAAGTGTTGTATGGAAGTACATTTTTATGTTTCAGGGCAGAGGTCTGAAAGTTAAATGGACTGGTCAACAACTCAGGGGGCCACTTTAATGGCCAACATTTTCCATTCCAATTCTTTAATCCTTTACTGTAAAGTACTGAAGCCAGGGCAATGGTTCAAGGAGGCCCTTAATTTATGAAAGGTAAGATGTGGAGGTGCCCACGCTCTATCTGCTGATTTGAATTGGTTTTCTGAGTAAGAAATAAGGAAGAACTTCAAGTTCTTAAATCCGAAGCTATAAAAACAACAACTTTCTACTATGATAGAGCTTATGTATTTGGGAAGTATCTTCACTTCATTTATCTTGTTTTAGCATCACAGCCATAATAGAAGATCAGTAGGAAAGATACTCTTATATCTACTTTTAACTGATAATGAAACTGAGTCTTAGAGTTGTTAAGTGCTTTGATTAAGTCAAATCAATGCCTGTATATAGCATGAGAACATATATACTACTATGTGTAAAATTGATAGCCAGTGGGAATTTGCTGTATGCCTAAGAGAACTCAAACCAGGGCTCTGTGACAACCTTGAGGGGTGGGATGGAGTGGGAGGTGGGAAGGAGGTTTGAGAATTTCAAAGAGGAAGGGGACAATGTATACCTATCTATCACTGATTCATGTTGCTGTATGGCAGAAACCAACAAAATATTGTAAAGCAATTATCCTTCAATTAAAAATGAATAAGTTAAAAAATAACCAAAAACACCTATATAGTATAGTGGGTGCTCAGAACTCAAGGCTCAGAACTCCTAGTGCAGGTTCTTTGCATGTATAGCCATTTCTTCTTGTATCTTGATGGGTAAATGAGAGGAACCTAGAAGCTATCAGAAGAAGGGCTCGCAAGAGCCTATTTTAGGATTACCAGATAAAACAAAGGACACCCAGTTAAAGATGCTGTGTTCAGTCAGCATTTTGTGTCTGCTCAGACACAAAATAATACAAGAACTGCAGCATGCCAGGTTTCCCTGTCCTTCATTGTCTGGAGTTTGCTCAGATTCATGTCCATTGAGTTGGTGACACTATCTAACTATCTCGTCTTCTGATTCCTCTTCTCCTTTTGCCTTCAATCTTTCCCAGCATCACGGTCTTTTCCAGTGAGTGGTCTCTTCACATCTGGTGGCCAAAGTATTAGAGTTTCAACTTCAGCATCAGTCCTTCTAATGAATATTCAGGGTTAATTTCCTTTAGGATTGAATGGCTTGATCTCTTGGCAGTCCAAGGGATTCTCAAGAGTCTTTTCCAGAATCATAATTTGAAAGCATCAATTCTTCAGCACTCAGTTCTTCATTATGGTCCAACTCTCACAGCTGTGCATGGCTACTGGAAAACCCATAGCTTTGACTATATGGGACCTTTTTTGACAAAGTAATGTCTCTGCTCTTTAATATGCTGTCTAGGTTTTTCATAGCTTTTCTTCCAAAGAACACGTGTCTTTTAATTTCATGGCTCCAGTCACCGTCTGCAGTGATTTTGGAATCAAAGAAAATAAAATCTGTCACTAAGTTTCATATAAACAACCAATGCATTTTTAACATAAGTATGTCTCATAAAATATTTGGGACCTACACCTACTAAAAAATTATGCATCATTGATCTACAATTCACATTTAACCAACATCTTTTTTCTTCTAAATCTGGCAGTCCTATCCTATCCTTCTCTGGGTAACCCAGGTTACATCTTCCAGTGTCAACAACCTGTAGTCTAACCTAGTCTAACCTAGGGTTGAACTATGTCCTCTGAAGAGGACATTCTAACCCCTGGGACCTCAGAATATGACTTTATGTGGAAATAGGGTCTTTATAGAGGTCATCAAGTTAACATGAGGTCATTAGGATGGGTCCTAATCAGTATGTCTGGTGTCCCTATAAAAAGGAGACTTTTTTAAATTTTAATTTTTATTATATATTGGAATATGGCTAATTACAATGTTATGTTAATTTCAGGTTCACAGCAAAGTAATTCGGTTAAATATATACATGTAGTCTATTCTTCACATTCTTTTTTCATTTAGGTTATGAACTAGAGTTCTACTCATAACTCATTAGGTTATGAGTAGATTTCCCTGTGCTATATAGTAGGTCCTTGTTGGCTACCTATTTAATATATAATTGTATGTATATGTTAATCCAAACCTTGCAATTTACCCCTTCCCCCAAAAAAAGAGGGACATTTAAACACAGAGACAAACATGCACAGAGGGAAGACAATTAAAGACACATGAGAGAAGACAGCCATGTGACTGGAGTGATGCATTGATAAGCCAAAGAAAACCATTCATTGCCAGCAACCAGAAGAGGCAAAGGAGAATTCTCCTCTGGAGTCTTTAGAGGGAGCGTGGTCCTGCCAACACAGCCTACAGAACTGTGAGACAGTAAATGTCTATTGTAAGTCACCCCATTTTTGGTACTTTATGATGACAACCTTAGGAAACTAATACACCTTATTTAAGGTGGCATACAATTTACTTATCTTACTTTCACATTCTTATAGGCCAGTGGCTCTGAAGTTGCTCCTTGCACATACTAACTGTGTATCTTTTCATTTGGGAACCTATGTGGATTGTGTAAAGGTCTATGCCTTGTGGTAAGTACTGTAGTCACGTTGAATCACTGACTTTACAGTTATTGGTCTACCTTGGTCTTACTGGGGCTTCTGATTCTCCTCACTTTGTATACCCAAATGTGAAAAATTCCTCTCCTATCCGAGAGGAATATACCACAATGTGTAAATGATAGATTAATCAGAGAAAATTACTAGAGAATAAGTTTGGTCACAAATCCAGTCAAAATCTCCTGCCAAGTTCTAACACTTTAAAAAATATTTGACATCTTGGGGTGGTGTAATCAATCAGAGCCACAAGAAGATGTGAAATGTGGCAGCAGACACTGTCAATACCTTGGATTCTTTAGGAGAAAACAACCCTACTCAAGACATTATCTATGTGGTAGCTTTGCTCCTGCTCTGTTGAGAGGCCAGTCAGCCCCAGTTAAGAGCACTGAGCAAATTGTCTCCTGTGGTGCCTCAGTAGCCAAGTAATGATTTGGGTTGCTTTGTTCATTAAAAACTTGTTTTCCTCTTTTCCTCTCCAGTGATGCTTAATGGAGAGGGCGCTTCCTTTGAAGTTAGCACCTGGCAAGAAACACAACAGGCACATTCACCTTCTGATCATCCTGACCTCTCATCAGCCTTGAAATCACAGAATGACAAATATATGGAACACAATATGTTATTCAACTTAAACAAATTGGTGACTAGGGACATTACAAACCCAGAAGACTGCTAAATGCCATAGAATCCTGGTGGCTCAGACGGTAAAGAACCTGCTTGCCAATGCAGGAGACACAGGAGACACGGGTTCTGTCCCTGGATTGGGAAGATCCCCTGGAGAAGGGAATGGCAACCCACTCCAGTATTCTTGCCTGAAGAATTCCAGGGACAGAGGAGCCTGGTGGGCTGTAGTCCATGGGGTTGCAGAGTCAGACACGACTGAGCAGCTAACACACATGCATTCTCTGATCAAGGCTAAAGTTATAAGAGATTTGCCCAGAGATGCAAGCCTCCTTTTAAGGCAGTAAGCCTATCAGCTGCTCGTTGCACATTTATGAATGCACAGCCCATGTTTTTTATTTCACTCTTGCTGTTACCTCTACTTGTCTGTTTTCTGCAGCTCTTCTTCATCATTCTGGTGTTAGTGGGAATGTTACTTCTTCAGGAGCCTTTCTGAACACACCTCTCTTATTCCACAACTCTCTCTTTTTTACCCTGTTTTATCTTCTCAGTGCAATTATTACTTTGAAAATTTTCATTTGTGTGTTTGCTATATGCTTATTGTCATGTCTTTGCACTAGAATAAAAGGCTCCCTAAAGGCACCTAACTGGCTTTCCATCCATATGTGTTGAGTGAATCAATACTAGCTCTGTGACTATGGTCAATATTCAGTTGTCTCATCTGTAGAATTGAGACAATATTAGTATCATAAGGATGGGATGACCCAGAGGGATGGTACGGGGAGGGAGGTGGGAGAGGGGTTCAGGATGGGGAACACATGTATGCCCGTGGAAGATTCATGTTGATGTGTGGCAGAACCAATACAATATTGGAAAGAAGAAAAAAAAAAAAGAATTAAGTGAGGTAATGATTCTAAGGACAGGAATTTGTATCCCATATCTTACTTCTTATAAGCATTTCTGGAGCCAAGTCCTAAAACATCACCTCTATTTTACAAAAGAAAAATCAAGTTTCAGAGAGGCTAACTAATCTGCCAAAGGCTATAGTATAGAACTAGCAAATGTTAGATCCAACATTTGAACCAAAGATTCTAGACTTTAAAACTGCTTTTCAGAACTGCCGATGAACTTCACAGATAAAATCAACATGAAAAATCTCAAGGATGTCCAACTTTGGATTTTGTTCTTCTATCTTGACCCCTGTCTAAATTTTGTCCCAGTATACAACTTCTGAAGACTGGAAAATATGGAAGCAATCAAAAAATCTGGGATCAGCCCATTTATTAGGAAAAAGAAAATAAAACTTTTTTTTTAATTAAGCAAACACCTATCAGATAATATGTTAAAATACATTTTGAAAAATTTCAAAATCTGTCAAATTTGAGTGTTAGGGAGCAGATGTAGGTAAAAGAAAAAATGTTCCTATGTAATTTTAGAAGGTGTGAAGTGACACTAAAATTCAATCCTAGTAAAAGCCTACAAATGGAGCAGAATCAATGACATGAGGCCACCAGAAATAATATCTGTGAGACAAAGAGAAAGGAAGTAAAAAAGTAGCTTCTTCCTCCCACTTCTCTCTAATGATTGAAAACACATGCAGCCTGGGATTGGAACAAGATGGCTAAGTAGGAAGACCCTAAACTCCCCTCCCATCTTTGAGCACATCAAAGGTACAACTGCATAGAAAGCAAATATCTCTGCAGATCACCTGAGGACTATCAGAACAGCTCTTTTGTGATGAAGGTTGTACAGAAAGAACTGGGATCAGGTTGGAGGGGAGGAGGTGTAATCTATTCAAGATCCACAACCATGGCATGTGACCCAGAAGATGAAGGGACTGTCAAGGATCCTCCCTAAGAAATGAGGGTTTCAGCCCCATACTGGGCATCCCAACCCTGGGGTCCAGCACTGGGAAGATTCTTTGGCTGGTTTGAAGACCAGTAGAGTTCCAGGGAGCCATAGGAAACTGAGACTCTGCTCCTTATGAACTTGCAGATAGCCTTGCTTGTTCCCAGTTCCAGAGAAGAAGCAGCAGGTTAAAACTGCCTGGTATTTGCTCAGTCTGCCAGGACCACCTCAATTTTTCTCCCAGCCCATACTAGGCTCCTGCTCTAGCCTCTTCTGGTCTGGTGCTACTCCCAGCCAAGGAGGAGATCACTATCATGCTGGAGATAAGTGGAGCTAGCTCAGATTTGCAGATTTAGCCTCTTGGACCTTGGCTCCACTTCTGACCAAGGCAACTACTGCTGTATCAGGGAGACTTGGAATTAGCTCAGATTTTTGGCTTTAGCCTCTGGGGCCCTGGCTCTGGCCTCAAACAAGGCAGAGACCAACATTGTCCTGGGGAAAAGCAGAAGAAGCTGAGATTTGTGCTTCCAGCACCTTGGGCTTTGGCCCTACCCCCAGTCAAGGCTGAGACCACCATTTTGGTGAGGAGAAGCCCAACTCATTCAGGACTCTTACTCCATCCCCTGGGCCCCAGCCCCTCCACCTTTAGGGTATCAACTGCCATGAAGCCTGGGAGAAGCCCTGGCTCACAGCTGGCTCTGGCTAGAGCCCCTCCATCTCCAACCTTATGCCCCACCAAGGTGTCAGCTGCCAGTGGACCTTGGGAGAACATATAGCCTGTCCTCACTTCAGATTCAGCTTTCACACCAAAACCACTGAACACAGGTAGACTGTATGAGGATACATCCACATAGGGATAACACCTTCAAGACAAGGATAGGTAACTGTTTTACATAATTGCATAGAGACAAACAGAAAAAAAAATCAAACAAAATGAGAAGACAGAGGAGAGTGTTCCAAATGAAAGAAAAGATAAAACACCAGAAAAACCCCAACTGAAACAGATGAATGAATAATTTATGTAATGAAGAGTTCATGCAATAGGATTAAAAATGCTCACTGAACTGGAGAAAAGAATAGACAAAGTGAAACTTCAACAAAGAATAGAAAATATAAAAAGGGACAAATCAGAACTGAGGAATACAACAACTGAAATGAAAAAAAAATAAACTAGAAGTAATTAACAGCAAATAGGTGATACAGAAGAAAGCATAACTATCAGAAAGAGAAATCAAGAAAACAATACCATGTATAATTGAATGAAAAGCAATAAAATACTTAGGAATAAATTTAACCGAGGAGGTGAAAGACCTGTACTATGAAAACTGTGACACTGATGAAGATGATAGAAACATATGAAAAGATATATCATGTTCATGAGCTTAAAGAGTTAATATATCCATACTGCCCAAAGCAGTCTACTTATTTAATATATATCCTATCAAAATATGGAACTTCCCAGGTGGTGCAAGTAATAAAGAATCCATTTGCCAATGCAGGAGACACAAGAGACACGAGTTCAATCATTGGGTCAAGAAAATCTCTTGGAGAAGGAAATGGCAATCCTCTCCAGTATTTCCTGCCTGGAAAATTCTGTGGACAGAGGAGTTTGGTAGGCTATAGTCCACGGGGTCACAAAGAGTCAGAATGACTGAGCACACATATACACACTATCAAAATATTCATGGTGTTTTTCATAGAATTAGAACAAATAATCCTAAAATTTGTATGGAATCACATTTCCAAATAGCCAAAGCAATCTTAAGAGAGATGATTAAACCTAGAGGTATCACATGTCCTGACTTCAGACTATACTGCAAAGCTACAGTAATCAAGAGTATGGTACCAGCACAAAAACAGTCACATAGATTAATGGACTAGAATGGAGAGTCCAGAAATAAACCTATACACCTGTAGTCAATTAATTGGTAACAAAGCAGACAAGAATATACAAAGGGAACAGATAGTCTTTTCAAAAGTTCTACTGGGAAAACTGGACAGCTACAAGTAGAAATATCAAACTAGAACATTTTCTTTTACCAAATACAAAAATAAACTCAAAATAGATTTAAGATCTAAATGTTAGATCTGAAGCTGTAAACTCCAGTATGCTCTTTGACACTGGTGTTAACATTTTTTTTTTTTTTTGATATGACTCTTTAAGCAAGGGAAACAAAAGCAAAAATAAACAAATGGGACCCAATCAAACTTAAAGTATTTTGAAGAGTGAAGGAAACAATCAATAAGATGAAAAGACGGACTACTGACTGGGAGAAAATATTCTCAACAGATTTATCCGAGAGGGGTTCATTTCAGGCATTCAGTAGTGTCCGACTCTTTGTGACCCCCATGGACTGCAGCACACCAGGCTTCGCTGTCCATCATCAACTTCCAGAGCTTCCTCAAACTCATGTCTATAGAGTCAGTGATGCCATCCAACCATCTCATTCTCTGTCGTTCCCTTCTATCTTCGATCTTTCCCAGCATCAGGGTCTTTTCTAATGAGTCAGTTTTTCACATCAGGTGGCCAAATATTGGAGCTTAGGCTTTAGCATCAGTCCTGCCAATGAACATTCATGACTGATCTCCTCTAGGATTAACTGGTTTGATCTCCTTGCAGTCCAAGGGACTCTCAAGAGTCTCCTCCAACACCACAGTTCAAAAGCATCATTCTTCAGCACTCAGCTTTCTTCATGGTCCAACTCTCAAATCCATACATGACTACTGGAAAAACAATAGCTTTGACTATATGTACCTTTGTTGGCAAAGTAATGAGAGGGGTTAATATTCACAATTAATAGTCAAACACCATGGACTCAGTGTGTGGGTTAGTAACTCAGTCATGTCTGACTCTTTGTGACCCCATGGACTGCAGCCTGCCAGGCTCTTCTGGCCATGGAAGTCTCCAAGCAAGAATACTAGAGTGGGTAGCTTTCCCCTTCTCCAGGGGATCTTCCAGACCCAGGGATCAAACCCAGGTCTCCTGTATTTCAGGCAGATTCTTTATCACCTGAGTTCATGGACTTGGTAACTTATTGGTAATTTAAAGTTTTTTGCAAGTTTCCACATTGGTGATAACAAAGCTCTCAAGTACTTTGCCCTTCTTGATTTCATATTAATCATTGGTATCCTATTATTAATCAGGATATATTCATCATGGGGAAAAAGAGATACTTGGATTGTGTGGCCTAGTCAGCCTCAAGGGAATTAAGATTCAGATGCCCAGAATGGGCAAGAATATACTGACTATTCCATAACTATGTCCTTAGCAGCCCCAGTTGTCAACTATTTTTATTTTATTTTATTTTATTTTATTTTATTTTTCATGAAGAGGGACTAAAGATTCATGTAACATTCTTTGAAGATTCATAATTTTATGTATTTTAGAGTCTTGACTAACATGTACTTCATATTATGTGATAATTTAATAAGCCAGTCTAGGTTTGATGCAGGATACAGGTTGCTTGGGGCTGGTGTACTGGGATGACCCAGAGGAATGGTATGGGGAGGGAGGTGGGAGTGGGGTTCAGGATTGGGAACACATGTACACTCGTGGCAGATTCATGCTGAAGTATGGCAAAACCAATACAATATTGTAAAGTAAAAAAATAAATAAACTAAAAAAAAAATTTAAGTAAAGAGCTTGTCATCGTAACTAGTCCTTCTTGTTGAAACTATTCTATTAACCGCATTCCTACTCATCCTCTTACAGAAATTTGTCCTTCTGAGTTTTTTCTTTGAGTGCATCTTGTATTACACAAGTAAGGAACAAATTCATGATTTATGTTGAAAGGGGAAGATTTTGAAACACTTGCCATTAATTAGTTTTATGACTTTCCACCAGTGTCAGTGTGTTCTGTAAAATCTCTCCAGTGTAGAGAAGTCCCTCGGAGGATTAAATCCTGATCTTAGGGCATGGAGCCGAATACTAGGTTAGCTTAGAATCTGTTACAGAATTCAAATAACTTATCAGACATATGTTAAAATGGTATTTTAGGTTTGACTTAAATTGTTTTATAATAAACCATGCTCATAAATATATGCCTTTTAGAAATGTTATATTATAGAAGGTTGTGAAGAAACCCTAAAGGTCTGCTGTAGCATAGACACCTCAGGGTGTAATAAGAAAAAAGAAGTAAAATATTCAGCTTTAAATATGTATATATATAGTATACTACATATATATTTTAAAACATAATAGATACATATTTATCTCAACCATCTTCTCAGATCAAGGCTTTGAAATGTCTGCACTGTTCTTGAAACCAGAGTTGTGGATACATGACTGTGTCTTTTGGCTAAAATCATTGATTTGAATGAAGTCTGAACTGGAAGGCAGATGGCAAACTTCATATGGCAGAAAGTGCCAGGGGCTTTTATAACCCAGTAGTAATGCCCAATCGTGTCAGGCTTGGGTATCTACCTATTAAATAGCTCTCAGCATCCAGTTTTAACAAACCATACCCAGTCACCACAGCTGTCAATTGTTTTGCATACGTTGAGGGATAACTCTAGAAACATTGCTAAGATGAACATCTGTCTCTTCAGAAGTTGGCAACCTGAACAAGGTGCTGTGTCGGGACATGAAAAGGTAGCGAGATGATCTGTTGACAAGTAACGGCAAGGATGGTGCAGAGTGCCTGGCATCTTAACCGAAGTAATGAGGTCAGAATGTCTTCCAGCAGGAAAGGAAGAAAGCAGGCCATGTTTATGAAGTTTCCTCCTGCCTGGAGAATTGGAAACTTGGTCAGAGTGTCATTGCTTAAATATAAATTTCTATCTCCAACCTTGAACATGTATCTAATTCTACTCTGTGAGCCACTTGAAACATAGTGCTACAGATTCTATTGTAAATTCACCTGGTAGTAACAGTAACCGTTTACTCAATAGCTCACTTCTTCAATAAACCCCTCAATAATCCCATGAAATGAGCACTAATTACTTTCAATTTATGCCTGAGGTTACTGATGTTTTCAGAGTTTAACTGATTTGTCCAAGGTAGTCAAAACACTTAGGAAATATAGAACTGGGATTCAGATCCAAGCAGCCCGATTCCAGACTCCATGGCTTGATCACTGTTCTCTAATTCCACTGGCCTCA
Source organism: Aepyceros melampus (assembly GCA_006408695.1). Classification (NCBI taxonomy): domain Eukaryota; kingdom Metazoa; phylum Chordata; class Mammalia; order Artiodactyla; family Bovidae; genus Aepyceros; species Aepyceros melampus. The sequence continues at coordinate 39,797 of SJXQ01005283.1, read as the reverse complement.
GGGGAAAATTTAACCACCAGATGTCATAAAAGTAAGTCAACATTTAAAAACAATACTTAAAAGGATAAATCACATGTTGTAAGTAAAAGAGAAAGAACTCATAATGCATCCTCTAAAATCTTTTTAGTCAATTCATTTAAAGCCTGTATTTTAATGGAAAGTGCATAGCAAAAAGGAAACTAGACTGCATGTGTCAACAAAAATAACCCTAATAAATGCTCAGAATTCTCACTAACAGTATCTAGAGATAGTAATTTGACATTAATAGTTAATTTAGTGAACATACACTGTGGGTAAGTCATTCCTCCAAGCACTGTACATGTGTTAACACATCATTTGTAAAATCTTCCTGAATTGAGCCTTATTATCCCTATTTTGCAAATAAGGACCTTGAGACACACAGTGCATACAAGCCATGAGAGGCATAGCTTGGACTGGAGCCCTATAGTTTGGCTTTAGTGTCTATGTGCCAGACCACTAAGCGATGCTCCCTTGTAAGAATCTTGAGTGATGTCTATTTTCTCCTGAAAGTACCATTAACAACAGTTTTTCACAGCCTGATCATGAGCTCATTATTTACATCTGTATACTTATTTCTACCCAGTGGATGCAGACAAGTTTCACATACCATATGCACTTACTTCGTATAACATCACTGTAAGGAAGCAGAGCTGTTGCTACCTACCATCTCTGGTTTATAGATAAGGGAAACACAAAGCCAGAAAGAGTATGTCATTTGCCTGAGGTTAGACCCCTGAAAAAAGTCAAGAATGAGACTCAGAAACCAAGTTGACTGGCTCCTGGCCCCTGTTACCATGTTACTTGAACATGACTGACAGCAAAATAGCAGTCATTTAGAGTTCACATATGTCTAGTTTTGAGAACAACCATATCCTAACTCAGGGGAACTGTCTCACTGCTCAAAGTTGGGGCAGGAAAGCCGTACACAGGCTGGTTGCAGAGACTCATTAGCAAACATGAACAAATGCCTTGGGTCTAACTTAAGGGCATACCATAATGACTGATTTACAGATAGATGAAGAAAGAGTGGGTTCATTTACTAGGTTAGTTCCTCATTTTTCCTAACTAGTGGAATGTTTCCCAAATTTTAGTCATTAGCCTGCCCACCATTATGACTTTTTCCTTATCAATATATCACCTAGGCTAATTTGCATAGTCTATGTTTCCAGTAGGCTCATGACTTTCATTTAGCCCAAGAAATACAATCTAAAATTACAGGTTTGATATGTGAGTTACATTTTTTCAGGCATGCACTGAAATAAGTGCACAGTTATTAAGGATATTCATCTGTAAATCCCTAACATCATCTTGCATAAAAACAAATATTTATTGAGCACTTACTAGGTGCCAGATACCCTTTAAAATACTTTTTATATGTGAACCACTTAATTCTCATAACTATAAATAGGTATTTGCATTATCCCCTTCTTACAGATGCAGAAACTGGGGCAAAAAAAGTTTTGGCAATCTGCATTAAAAACATGGAATTGGTCAATGGCAGGACTAGAGTTACAAATGCAGATGGCCTGTATTCAGAATCTGGGATTTTAAGAACTAGTGGCCTCCATGTTGGATAAACTTGAATTGTGTGACAACAAACCAAACAAAACTCAAGCTCCTGTAGGATCCTTGGACACACCATGACTGTAAAAACCCAAGTTTCTACTTGACCACACTTCTATGATGAACTGCGTAGGGAAAAAGATATTTTCCAACTATACAAGTCCAAATTGACTGATGCTTACAATTTATTGCTCGTGTAAGTCCATTGCTGCTGCTGCTGCTAAGTCGCTTCAGTCGTGTCCGACTTGCCTGTATTCAGAATCTGGGATTTTAAGAACTAGTGGCCTCCATGTTGGATAAACTTGAATTGTGTGACAACAAACCAAACAAAACTCAAGCTCCTGTAGGATCCTTGGACAACACCATGACTGTAAAAACCCAAGTTTCTACTTGACCACACTTCTATGATGAACTGCGTAGGGAAAAATATATTTTCCAACTATACAAGTCCAAATTGACTGATGCTTACAATTTATTGCTCGTGTAAGTCCATTGCTGCTGCTGCTGCTAAGTCGCTTCAGTCGTGTCCGACTCTGTGCGACCCCATAGGCGACAGCCCAAAAAGGCTCCCCTGTCCCTGGGATTCTCCAGGCAAGAACACTGGAGCGGGTTGCCATTTCCTTCTCCAATGCATGAAAGTGAAAAGTGAAAGTGAAGTCGCTCAGTTGTGTCCGACCCTCAGCGACCCCATGGACTACAGCCTTCCAGGTGCCTCCGTCCATAGCATTTTCCAGGCAAGAGTACTGGAGCGGGGTGCCATAGTGTAAGTCCATTACCCAAGTATTTACCACTAACTTGAAGCCAAGGAATAAGGAGAATTTTGAAGTGGAGCAGGTGAAGGAGAGGAATGGAGCATAGGAACTCAAGGTTTCTGATGTCCTGCCACACTCTTAACGTTTATTGGCCCAGATATTTAGAAACAAAGCTTCCTTTCTTCTTGATAAAGGTCATTGAGCTGGAAGGAAAGCTTGAATTGTGCAAGACAATATAGAAATGTGGTTGGAATTCATTACAACAATCAGGATCAGACGAGGAGCATCAGAGGTGGCAAAATGCTCCATAAACATAAAATTGAACCTTAGCAAAAGGCCACAGGAATCTAAGATTTTGCCAATCCTTTTGCCTTGTAATGGGAGTAACCAGGGGGAATTGGCTGCTGAATTTTCAGAGTGGTATTGGGATGCTCCACAGGCATTTTACAGCTAAAATGTAAACCTCTGCCACATCTCCCTCCCAGAGTTCATTCCATCATAAAGCTAAGCATAATCCTCATTTGAATTCTAGACATAGAAACTGCAACAGACACACAAGTAGAGGATTCCCAAAATGTCACCTCTGAAACTAACATTCTGTTTCCTCTAGCTAATGTCTTGATAGCTATCCCTATATTTCCCATTTATATATATTCCCAGTATTTATATGTGCACCCATGAACGTCATGTAATTTTCAAGGATTGAAACATTATTTATTTTAGTTTAATTATTATAATAACCTCTATCAATGACATCATCTTCTTTTGTGAATGGGAAAATAGGATGAGAGGTTTGGAAACATGCTCTCAGGTAGAAAATGGTAGAGCTGTGATTTGAACCTAGGTTTATAGAACTGATGAAAGACAACCACAAAATCTTTTTAACTCTTTCCATTGAGAGGTGGGGTCTGATTTCCCTTCCTTGAGTTTGGACTACTCTTAGTGACTTTCTTGATGAATAGAATGCAGTGGAAGTTGGATTCTGGAATCTGAGGTTTGATCATAAAATTGCAGCTTCTGCTTTTGTCTTTGAAAAACCTTACTCTAAGGAAATTTCGTCTAAAGATATTCCCTCTTGGAAGCCAGCTATCACTCTTTGAGGAAGTCCAAGTAGCCCCATAGAGAGGCTTACATACAGACTGATTGCAGCTGCAGCTGACAATCTTGGTTGAACTCACAGTCGACAGCCAGCACCAACTTGCCAGTAATCCCACTGACTCATCCTGGATGACTTCTAGCCTAGTTGAGCCTGCAGATGTTTGCAGTACTAGCTGATATCTGATTACAGTCACAGGGGAGACTGTTCACTTCTTAGGGCTGCTGTTACAGAGTCACACAAACTAGGTGGTTTAAAACAACAGAAATGTGTTCCTTTATAATTCCTGAGGTTAAGAGTAGGAAATCAAGGTGTCAGAGGGGCCAAACATTCTTGAAAGTCTCTAGAGAAGAATCCCTACTCACCCCCAACTCCTCTTTTAACTTTCAGTGTATTCCTAAGCTTGTGGCAGGGTAAGTCCAAACTCTGCCCACCTTTACCTTCATATTATCTTTCTCTATCCATGTGTGTCTCTCTAGGTCCACTCCTTTCCTTACAAAGATGTCATTGGATTTAGGGCCCACGCTCAATCCAGGATGATTTCATCTTGAGATCTTTAAATGATTACATCTGTGAATAGTGTGTTAGTTACTCAGTCGTGTCCAACTCTTTGTGTCCCCATGGACCATAGCCCTCCAGGTTCCTCTGTCCATGGGATTCTCCAGGCAAGAACACTGGAGTGGGTTGCATTTCCTTCCCCAGACATCTGTGAATATGCTATTTCAAATAATATCCTTGCTAATATCTTTCCATGTTAATAACTTTCCATGCTAATATCCTTAGTGGATATGACTTTGAAGGGACACTGTTCAATCCTACAGATGCCAAGCAAGAAATGTACAGTCAAGCTCTTTCTGAAATCCACTCACAAAATGATTGTCCTTATAAAACAATTTTTTAAGCCACTAAGTTTTTTGCAGCAACAGAAAGCCATGTCATTCTATCTTACTGCTGCTGCTGCTGCTAAGTCATTTCAGTCATGTCCAACTCTTTGCAGCCCCATAGACGGCAGCCCATCAGGCTTTGCCACCCCTGGGATTCCCCAGGCAAGAACACTTGAGTGGGTTGCCATTTCCTTCTCCAATGCATGAAAGTGAAAAGTGAAAGTGAAGTCACTCAGTCGTGTCTGACCCTTAGCGACCCCATGGACTGTAGCCTCCCAGGCTCCTCCATCCATGGGATTTTCCAAGCAAGAGTACTGGAGTGGGGTGCCATTGCCTTCTCCAATTCTATCTTACTACACTCCCTTTTAGAACCTGCAATGTTGAAGGTTTGTAATGCATATTACAAACAATAGCTATTTTAAAAAATATACTTGAAGTTTGCAAATACTTGTATTTTTTATTCACAGAAAATTTGATTTGCGATCTACCAAGCACATAACCTTAACATGATAGGTGTTAGTATATATCAGCAGTTTGTAGTATTAATATTTCTGGAACCACAAAGATTTATTTGAATGCATCTTCTCAGACAGAAAATCTTAATCTTGGCTCTCTATATGAATGAAGTCTCTAAATATAAAAGATTGTTTACTTTGTGTTTGTGCTTTATAATTTCTTGGGATCATTCCAAAAATTTAACCTGGCATGGAGTATGAGAACACATCCTGAACTATAAAAGGATGAGGCTAACTTGGCATCAGCCATGCTACAGATTTGCCAAAAGAAAAGCATCTTTTGTGTGCGTCTGTGTGGGTATGAATGTGTGTTCACACACTGTACTACCATGCCATTATATAAACAACTGTGTTCTCTATTACAGTTTTCTTAATGAAGGCAGAAAGAAAGAAAGTGAAGTCGCTCAGTCGTGCCTGACTCTTTGTGACCCCATGGATAGTAGCCAGCACCAAGCTCCTTCGTCCATGAGATTTTCAAGGCAAGAAGTACTGGGGTGGGTTGCCATTTCCTTCTCCAGGGAATCTTCCCAACCCAGGGATCGAACCCAGGTCTCTCACATTGTAGACAGACACTTTACTGTCTGAGCCACCAGGGAAGTTCTAACTAAGGCAGAGGAGGGAAATAAGCCTGCTGGATATGTCTTTCTTGGACTCGATATTTAGTAGATTGACCTAAATTGAATTCAAGGGATAATATTCTCCCATTGCTTTTGGATGTATCAAATAATTTTCCAAACCTAATAGTGTCTCATTGAGAACAGAACATCCGAAGGGTTAGGGCTAAAGAGAAGTTCAGTCGGTTCAGTTCAGTTCAGTCTCTCAGTCGTGTTCTACTCTTTGCGACCCCATGAATTGCAGCACGCCAGGCCTCCCTGTCCATCAGCAACTCCCGGAGTTCACTCACACTCATGCCCATCGAGTCAGTGATGCCATCCAGCCATCTCATCCTCTGTCATCCCCTTCTCCTCCTGCCCCCAATCCCTCTCAGCATCAGAGTCTTTTCCAATGAGTAAACTCTTCGCATGAGGCAGCCAAAGTATCGGAGTTTCAGCTTTAGCATCAGTCTTTCCAATGAGAACTAAGAACAGTGGTGATGTTGCCAATTTCAAACCACAGAAAGTAAAGAGTAAACATTTTCCAAACCTATGACCCAGGTGAAGAGCAAGGGAAAGATGAACGTTTAGAAACATCTATGAAAGTGCTTAATCATGTTCTTCTTGTCCAACTTCTCTTGAATTCTCTCTGTATGTGTCTTCCTTTCCTTCTCAGTGCTATGTCTCCTCATTCCATTTTTCTTGCCCTATCCTTTCCTGATCTGTTAAATTTTTTCCCAGTGACTTTTGTCCTTTTCATTTTTTATCTTAACCCACTGGCAATTCACAAGCAACTGAAATACTGTTTATATACATACAGAATTTATCAAATGACAATTTTTCTAATTTTTAATTCTTGAATGCTTATCTCAAACAACTATAAAATCACTGAACTAAACTACATTATTATTTACTTCTCTCTGTCAAATACTGTCAATAATTTATTTTGCCTCTGGCTCACTACTTCTATGATGCTTTTGATTATGTGCTTAGTTATGTTTTATTTTTAAAATAACCTTTCCAGTATAAGAGGACATGAAATACTGTATCCTTTTGAGAAGGAGAACAAACTTCATTAATTGCTGTTGATTTGGAAAAATTTATTTTGAATTAGTGTGGAATTTCAATTGAAAATATATGTAATTTTCTTCCATGAAGTTTAAAATGTTTAGCCTAAGAAGAGAAAACTGTCATTAGGCTACACTCTCACTTAGTAGAGGTCTTTAGAGACTTGCTTTGGAGAAGACTCTTGAGAGTCCCTTGGACTGCAAGGAGATCCAACCATGAAAAATTTATTTTGAATTAGTGTGGAATTTCAATTGAAAATATATGTAATTTTCTTCCATGAAGTTTAAAATGTTTAGCCTAAGAAGAGAAAACTGTCATTAGGCTACACTCTCACTTAGTAGAGGTCTTTAGAGACTTGCTTTGGAGAAGACTCTTGAGAGTCCCTTGGACTGCAAGGAGATCCAACCAGTTAATCCTGAAGGAAGTCAGTCCTGAATATTCATTGGAAGGACTGATGCTGAAACTGAAATTCCAATACTTTGGCTAACTGATGCAAAGAACTGACTCATTGGAAAAGACCCTGATGCTGGGAAAGATTGAAGGTGGGAGGAGAAGGGGACGACAGAGGATAAGATGGTTGGATGGCATCACTGACTCAAATGGACATGAGTTTGAGCAAACTCCGGGAGTTGATGATGGACAGAGAGGCCTGGCGTGTTGCAGTTCATGGTGTCACAGAGTCAGACACGAATGAGCGACTGAACTGAACTGAACTGAATGTGATGAGCGTATGTAATAAAGTGTAAAGAATACAAATTTACTCACCAAGACTCTTCTCAAAGACTTCTCAAGAGAAAAGGATTCAGAATGTAGGATCTATGTTTCCCAGTATAGACTTATGTACTGAAGTATCAGGAATGAATGTAAGGAGCATGGAGCTGCTGGTTCCTCCAGCTGTCCTAGAGTGACCCCATATGGCCTTTAAGAGTGAACAGAGCACACACGAAGGGAGGCGAGACTGGTGTAATGAATGGTGTCTACCTCCATGACAAAAACTAAAGCTGTTTAAGGAAGTCAAGGCAGATGTAAATGTGAGAAAATAATAGAAATGCCTGATGCCCACCATGTAGCTAAATACCTGGTTTTATGGGTCCAGCAACCCATATGTAATGATTCACTTGTAAACTCTCTACGCAGTTGTCCTAAGAGAGAAGGCTTTAGAATAATCCTGCACACAGATGTCTCTCAGCTCACTATTTAAAAGTCTGGTTTAAATCTGAATCCTTTTTTGATTTTACCTATTTTATTTTTTTAAATAAGAATAAATAGACTATTCAGACAAACCTCACTAATTCACACCACAGGTTCAGATTAAGTCTGAGTTTAGGCTTGTCTTTTCACTAAGAATAAAGACATTTCAATGAATGATCATCACTAAAACAAAAAATTAGAAGATGATTCAACTACAAATGGAAAAACTGATTTTTTGTGTGTTCAAAAGAATTGCTGTGCAACAAACAAAAATAATCCTATTTTATGTATGTATGTACTCAGTCTATGTGTGTGCTCAGTAAATATCATTAAATTGAGTTTGCTGAAATTTATGTGTGTAAGCATCACATTGAATTGTAGCAAAAACTTCAGAGGTTCATTATCACAACCTGAAAGTAGAGAGTTATTTTATTTGGTGGGAATATTTAGGACTCAGCATCTCAGTAGCTCTGGGAAAACTGTTCCAGGGAGGTACAAGGGGAAGTCAAGTTACATACAAGTTTGCAGCAAAAGGAGCAGACAGTCTGAACATCAAAGATCAGGTATCAAGTTAAGGAATTTAGCATTCTAAGTATGGGAAGGTGTGAGCCTCTGGGCTCACTGAATTCTTCCCTTTCATGCATCTCAGCTGTCTGGGGCCAATCCTGTTTCTTAGTTCACTTCGCTGCTTGCATTCCCCCAGCTCCTCAGCCATCACTGTGGGAGGGGTGGTGGGGTAGTGGCAGCATCCTCGGGATCATTTTGAAGCTTTGAAAGCCCTCAGTCACACTTGGGCTTCCCTTGTGGCTTAGCTGGTAAAGAATCTGCCTGCAATGTGGGAGACCGGGGTTTGACCCCTGGGTTGGGAAGATCCCATAGCGAAAGGAAAGGCTACCCACTCCAGGATTCTGGCCTGGAGAATTCCAAGGGGATCGCAAAGAGTCAGACACGGCTGAGTGACTTTCACTTTCTTTCACTTTCATTCACATTTGGAGGCCAGAAATCACTGATGGCTGTGACATTTCTTGTTTATTGATATGGCAGGAGATTCATTTCACACATTGATCAACTCAATTATACCCTGAGAGAGACTGAATATTCAGAAAAATTTCTCAAAATTTTGTTTTCTTTTGTGTGGAATTACAACTTTATTTATAGTACACGAAAGAGATCTCTTTTCCTCCTCCACAACTTAAGACTGTGCCCCAGAGAAGCCATCACTAAGTAGTCAAGGAAATAATCATGAGGCTTATAACAAAGAAGTGAATAATAGTAAGCTTCAAACTCAGAATGTCTCAAACTGATTCTGTCATGCTCTTCCCAATGCCCTCTTTCAAATCTGACTTTTATATTGAGTCCACTCTTCTAACTGGTCAGTGTGTTTGAAGTCTCATAATGAGCTTCTTGGTTTATACACAATCAGGCTTATCATGAAAGCCCCTTTTCTCCTGAGTTTTATCTCTTAATTTCCATTTCCACGACGCAGATCCTCATCTTCTCATGCACATATGCTTCAGATTGATTCCTTAATTCCAGTTTCATCTTCTGTCAATCAAATCTGCCTCTTGCTTTTAACAGCTTGTTTTATTTCACTACACCATTCCCTGAACCTTCAGTGGCATCCTATTTCCCAGCCCTTTAAGTTGTAGTTCTCTATATGGTGTTCAGGTATTTCCCTTGTATTTACAAGCACAACATCTCTGTAGATGATTTACTACAGTTGTCCCATGCTATCCACAGCGGGATTGATTCCGGGGCCCTCTGTGGACCCTGAAATCTGTGGGAGCTCAGGTCTCTTGTATAAAGTGGTGCGGCTCAGTCACCCCTCTGTTTCTGTGGATGCACAACGTGTGAGCACGGGATGGACAGTACTTCTCACCCTGGAGTCCTATATCCTTGTGAGGTCAGGCATCTTTTTCTACAAACACATCACACTTCCTTCTTATGCTGTATCTTAGATCGTTTTGCTTCAAAAATACCTTTTGGTATGAGGACAGATGCTAACCAGACATTGTGATAGTCATTTTGAAATGCATAGAATACAGGTGGTGTTGATGGTAAAGAACTCACTTCTCATTGCAGGAATGCAAGAGTTCGATCCATGGGTCAGGAAGATCCCCTGAGAGAGGGCATGGCTACCCACTCCAACATTTTTGCCTGGAGAATCCCAAGGACAGAGAAGCCTGGCAGGTTACAGTGTATGGTATCTCAAAGAGTCAGATATGACTGAATAAACCGAGCATGCCTGCACGCAGCACAGTGTTGTAGTTCAATTATACTTCAAAAAATTGATATGAAAAAGAGATCAGAATAGTGGACACCAGAGGTGGAAGGTGGGGAGAGGAAGAATTGAATGAAGGCAGACAAAAGGTACAAACATCTGCTTATAAGATAAATAAGTATTAGGGATGCAATGTATACCATGAAAAGTATAATTAATACTACTATATGTCATATATCAAAGTTGTAAAGAAAGTAAATCTTAAGAGTTCTCATCAGCAGGGAAAATTGTTTTTTCCTATTTCTTTGATTTTGTATGTATATGAATTTATGGATGTTCACTAAACTTACTATGATAATCATTTCATGATGTGTGAATGTAAAATAATTGCATTGTACACCATAAACTTATACCATGCTGTATGTCAATTATATCTCAAGAAAACTGGAAGAAAAAAAACCCAGCTTTTGATTTACTGTTAATCTAAAGGGAAGAACTGTGTCATAATTTTTAAAAAATCTCCTTCATAAACCAAGAAAATAAGCCAGCAAATTCTGAGAACTTGAATCACCTGAGGTGAGGCCTGAGGTTTCCCAAGTCTGGAAGCGTGAAGGCAAATATTGGCCGTTCTTCTCCCCTGTGATGTCCAGAAAAGAACATGTTCTTTGGATCCTTACTGAGCACAGAATTTTAGGGGAAGGATGATAACAGGGCATGAACATTGCAGTGGGGGCTTACGACACATCTGGCATCCATAACTCCAACCCAAGGATATTTCTGTCTTGGAGCCTGCAGTCATTTAAACTATGAGCCCAAGGAGTAGCAGCGCCAATTTGGATCCTTCAAGAACTGCCAGTCCTGAGTCTTCCAGGTCCTAATGCTAAAATACAGCCTTGGCACTGAGCTGACCTCCCAAATTTGGAGCTCTCTCATGCAAAATCTGAGTTTCTGTGTCTTCTTTATAAAAATGACTTATAACTCTTCATTGCTTCTGCAGTCTTTTCATTAACTTGAGTCTTTGGAATCTCACAAGGACTCTACCTTGTTTTAGGACAGTCTGACTTAAACTGTGTGTGTGTAGGGGAAAGGAAAAGATGCTGCTTCTTGATGACCTACTAATGTCCATCTCTCCTTTCAATCTGCTTGATCTTCCTAAATTTTGAACAGGAATTCTTAACACAAAGATCATAGATAGTTCTGCAGATTCTTGAACATTTAGGTATGCAATGATCTAAACTTTTATGGAATTATCTAACCTTTTATGCAGCTCTCTAACCTTTTCATCATAGGGGACTGGAATGCAAAAGTAGGAAGTCAAGAGATATCTAGAGTAATGAGCAAGTTTGGCCTTGGAATACAAAATGAAACAGGACAAAGGTTAACAGAGTTTTGCCAAAAGATAATACTGGTCATAGCAAACACACTCTTAACAGCACAGGTGATAACTCTACACATGGACATCACCAGATGGTCAATACCGAAATCAGATTGATTATATTCTTTGCAGTCAAAGAAGAAGCTTCATACAGTCAGCAAAAACAAGACTGGGAGCTGACTGTGGCTCAGATCATGAACTCCTTATTGTCAAATTCGAACTTAAAATGAAGAAAGTAGGGAAAACCACTAAACCATTCAGGTATGGCATAAATCAAATCTTTTACAATTATACAGTGGAAAAGTGAAAGTGAAAGTCCCTTGATCATGTCCAACTCTTTGCAACCCCCATGGAATATACAATTCATGAAATTCTCCAGGCCAGAATGCTGGAGTGGGTAGCCTTTCCCTTCTCCAAGGGAGCTTTCCAACCCCGGGATCAAACCCAGGTCCCCTGTATTGCAGAGCAGTTTCTTTACCAGCTGAGCCATAGTGGAAGTGACAAATAGATTGAAGGGATTAGATCTGATAGATAGACTGGCTGAAGAACCATGGACAGAGGTTCGTAACAATGTATAGCAGGCGATGATCAAAACCATACTCTTGAGAAAGAAAAGCAAAAAAGCAAACTGGTTGTCTGAGGAGGCCTTACAAATAACTGAGAATAGAAGAGAAGTGAAAGGCAAAGGAGAAAAGGGAAGATATATCCATCTGAATGGAGAGTTCCAAAGAATAGCAAGGAGAGATAAGAAAGCCTTCCTCAGCGATTAGTGCAAAGAAATAGAGGAAAACAACAGAATGGGAAAGACTAGAGATCTCTTCAAGAAAATTAGAGATATCAAGGGAATACTTTATGCAAAGATGGGCACATTAAAGGCTAGAAACAGCATTGACCTAACAGAAGCAGAAGATTCTAAGAAGAGGTGGCAAGAAGACACAGAAGAATTATTAAAAAAAAAAAAAAAAAGATCTTAATGACCCAGATAACCACATGGTGTGATCACTCATCTAGATCCAGACATCCTGAAGTACAAAGTCAAATGGATCTTAGGAAACATCACTACGAACAAAGCTATTGGAGGTGATGGAATTCCAGCTGAGCTATTTCAAATCTTAAAAGATGCTGCTGCTAATGTGCTGCATTCAAAATGTCAGCATTAGGCATTCCTGACTAATCTGTAGATGCTTATTGATACCCTGTCATATGGTCAGTACTATCCAAGGCATATGGGCTTGTATGATGACCTTTGCTTTAAAAGAGTTGCTTGGACTCTAATTTTACTAACATCCATTCCCAAATAAAGGGCACTTTCCTGTGCCCCTGCTCCCTGTTTATCACCTCTACGCTGATATGGCTCCCATTGTGCCTCAGTCTGAGGAAAAAGGGACTCTGCCATTGAACAAAGAAGACTTGGAAGTCATAGCCTTGTGCTCATCAGTGGTGCTGTAAGTAGCAACCAACTCATCTTGGATGAACATCTCAGGACTCATTAAGTCATTAAGCTTACTGTTCAGAACAGGCTCTTGCCTCAGATACCTGATTTTAAATCCCAGTTCTGCTTCTTATTGGTTAAATGGTATTAGACTTGTTACTCAACTAATCTAATACTTAGTTTCTTCCTTTGTGAAATGAGGACAACAATAGCTTTTTTTTTTTTAACAGTTAATGTGGGTTAAAAGATTTATGACCCACAGAAGACTTAGTTTGACATAATATCTAACACAAGGTGAGTGCTCATTAAATAAAAAAAATTACATCAGTTATTAAGTATTGAGAAAAGAGCCTTCCTTCTATGTGCCAATTAGTTTTAAGAAAACAACAGAAATTCAACTATGTCACTGCTCTGTCCAGCCTCAGCTCCACCATGAAGCCCTTGAATCACCAAGTACTCATTTTGGATTTCACGATGCAAGGGCTTCACTTTGAAAGATTTTCTTTATCCATGATGTCTGTGGTCCTTGATCTTCTGTTTTCATTTGTTTTTTAAAAAATGGTTAATAGCCAACATATAAACAACAACTTATACAATTTAACACTAAAAAATATGCAATTTAAAAATGGACAGAAGAATTGAACAGAAATTTTCCCAAAGAGAAAATTCAGATGGCCAACAGGCACATGATAAAATATTCAACATCATTAATCTTTAGGGAAATACAAACCAAAACCACAATGAGATATCATCTCACACCTATCAGTTTGGCTGTCACCAAGAAGAACACAAATAACAAGTGTTGGCAAAGAAGTGGAGAAAGGCAACACTTGTACACTCTTGGGGGGAATGTAAATTGCTGCAGCCCTGTGGAAAACAGTATGGAGGTTTCTCAAAAAACTAAAAACAGAACAACCATATGATTCAGCAATTCCTCTCCTAGGTTTATATATATATATATATATACACACACACACACATACACACATATATATACACACACACACACACACACACACAAATTTGAAATGATACAGGCACCTCACTGTTTACAGCAGCATTATTTATAATTGCCAAGATACAAAAGCAACCTAAGAGTCCATCAACAGATGAACAGGTAAAGAATATATGATGTGTATATATATATGCAATGTTTCTCAACCTTAACAAAGAATGAAATGTTGCCATTTGCAGCAACATAGATGGATTCTAGGGCATTCTGCTAAGTGGAGTAAGTCAGACAGCAAAAGACAAATATCTGTATGGTATTTGTATTCGTATTGGCTATCACTCATACATGGAATATATAAAAAAAATACAACAAACCAGTGAATGAAACAAAAATAAGCAGCTCACAGACATAGAGAACAACTAGTGATTACCAGTGAAGAGAGAGGAGGGGCAGGGGCAATATAGGGGTAGAGAGAAAAACAACATTATTATGGGATTATATGAAATCATGTCTGTGAAACTTGGAAATTGTAAAGTACTATAGAATTTAAATAAAAATATTTAAAGTAAATAAAGAGAAAGAATGAAGAGATTATAATATCTTTAACAATCTACATTGAAATATAATCTACAAAAAGAGTCGCTATGCTACACACTTGAAATTAGCACAATATTATAAATTAACTATCAGTTCAGTTCAGTCACTCAGACATATCTGACTCTTTGCGACCCCATGGACTGCAGCACACCAGGCCTCCCTGTCCATCATCAACTTCTGGAGATTACGCAAACTCATGTCCACTGAGTCAGTGATGCCATTCAACCATCTCATCTTCTGTCCTCTCCTCCTCCCGCCTTCAAACTTTCCCAGCATCACGGTCTTATCCAATGAGTCACTCCTTTGCATCAGGTGGCCAAAGTGTTGAAGTTTCAGCTTTGCATCAGTCCTTCCAATGAATATTTAGGACTGATTTCCTTTAGGATGGACTTGTTGGATCTCCTTGTAGTCCAAGGGACTCTCAAGAATCTCTTACAACACCCAGTTTAAAATCATCAATTCTTTGACGCTCAACTTTCTTTATAGTCCAACTCTCACATCCATACATGACTACTGGAAAAACCATAGCTTTGACTAGATGGACCTTTACTGGGAAAGTAATATCTGTGCTTTTTAATATGCTGTCTAGACTGGTCATAGCTTTTCTTCCAAGGAGCAAGTATCTTTTAATTTCATGGCTGAAGTTACCATCTGCAGTGATTTTGGAGCCCCCCAAAATAAAGTCTGTCAGTGTTTCCACTGTTTTCCGATCTATTTGCCATGAAGTGATAGGACTGGTTGCCATGATCTTAGTTTTCTGAATGTTGAGTTTTAAGCTAACTTTTTAATTCTCCTCTTTCACTTTCATCAAGAGGCTCTTTAGTTCTTCGCTTTCTGCCATAAGGGTGGTGTCATCTGCATATCTGAGGTTATTGATATTTCTCCAAGCAATCTTGATTCCAGCTTGTACTTCATTCAGCCTAGTGTTTTTCATGATGTACTCTGCATATAAGTTAAATAAGCAGAGTGACAATATACAGCCTTGACGTACTCCTTTCCCAACATGGAACCAGTCTGTTGTTCCATGTCCAGTTCTAATTGTTGCTTCCTGACCTGCATATAGGTTTCTCAAGAGGCAGTCAGGTGGTCTGGTATTCCCATGTCTTTCAGAATTTTCCACAGTTTATTGTGATCTACACAGTCAAAGCCTTTGGCATAGTCAATAAAGCAGAAATAGATGTTTTTCTGCAACTCTCTTGCTTTTTTGATGATCCAGTGAATGTTGGCAATTTGATCTCCTTACTTGATTTTAATCCTGACTTGAATATTATGAAGAACTCTTTCTGAAAGTATAGAGTGCACCCACAATATTCTTAAAAGAAACAAGCACCAACTATTCCATAGTTCTGTGAAACTGTATGTCAAATATATTTTCACAGTAAATGAACAAATTTCCCATAAGTATTGTAAAATATGATGGCTTTGTTATGAGTTCACGTAGAATTTCAACTTCAAGGATATTAAAGATTTTAAGATATCCATGTTATCCTTCTCTCTGTCTCCCCCTCATCCATCTAGTTTCTTCTGGCCTTCTTTAAATGATAGAGGCAATTACTATGATGCCTTTGTAGTAAGTGAAACAGGAAAAGGATACCTGCGATTAAATCTTTTATAAAATAAGAAATTGCCAGATTAACGTGTTTTACAGTTACACTGGAATATTTCAGGCTTAAGTCAGTGGTTGCCATAAAATAACATAATTGGTAAGCATAACTGTATTTCACACTGCACATCATTAGCCCACACATACACACTTAACATGAGAAAGGCTAACACTAGGTTTACAAGAGCTACTTCTTTGGCTGGGTTCTTGCTTATCTTTTTCATCATAAGTGATCTTATCAAAAAATGTTTAGCATAAAAATGTGCAGTCAGGTTGAGTATTTTGCAGTCAGCATCTTCTTGTTCAGTCTAAGTGTTGTTGGCAGAAAGATGACTCTAGAATCTTTCTAAATTTAGCTGGGCAGTCAACTCTTTAACAGATGTTTTTATATGATCTTTCAGCTGATTAGTGTAACCCACAGAGACCTCATTACAATGTTGTCACTGAATGCTGTGTGCTTGGGTCTGGTGGTTTTCAAACAAGCCAGGAATACCTAAACTTCAAATTTAGTTCCCTTCCAGCCACATTATTTCCTAGGTGGTTGATAATGATTTTGACTTTTACAATAAACCAACAGGAAACTGTTCAAGGCTCTTTAGACTCACCTTACCAATAAGCTTCACATGCCCTGGATTGAAATAAGAAATTTTGCCATTTCTCAGGGACCTTGAGTGTGGAATATTTTGAAGGAGGAAAGTGAACTACGAAGAGGCAAAGCCTTGACATTTTAAAAACCAGCAGCTTCATTTAGCCAGATGACATCTGTGCTGCTTCTTCAGTCTTGTTTCTCTGTAATGTTGTAAATGTCAGCAAGGGGTCAAAAACCTGGATCATAGGGTGAATGAGCAACTGCCACAGAGAAGAGGGGCTACTGTGGTGTCAGCAGCAGTGAGAACAGTGACAACACAATTTTGGCCATTTCCTGGTGCTGCTTTCAACTATCTTCTTCTGTACTATCCAGAAGAGCCTGCACTATCTGAATCTGCTACTGCTAAGTCACTTCAGTCATGTCCGACTCTGTGCGACCCCATAGATGGTAGCCCACCAAGCTCCCCCGTCCCTGGGATTCTCTAGGCAAGAACATTGGAGTGTGTTGCCATTTCCTTCTCCAATGCATGAAAGTGAAAAATGAAAGTGAAATCACTCAGTCATGTCCGACTCCTAACGACCCCATGGACTGCAGCCTACCAGGCTCTTCCATCCATGGGATTTTCCAGGCAAGAGTACTGGAGTGGGGTGCCATTGCCTTCTCTGCACTATCTGAATGGTGACCCCCAAGGAGGACTATTCAACATGCAGGACTCAACTCTGAAAATGAAAACAAGATCTGGTGGTAAAGACTCTCATCAATTTGCTCAATAGAGAGAGGTGAACAGCAGTGCTGCACACAGAAAGCAGTGACCAGTACAGTCACTGGATCAGGCTTTTGTGACCTGATTTTCTTGTTTACCAAGATCATGATGCCCTAAAGAGCACAAAAGCCTTGAAGGACAAACAGGGGACTGCAGTGGGCAGATTCCAGTGACATCATCTTGAAGCCAAGGAGAAGAGAACAAATATTGAAAGAATAAGAAAGTATATAGCCCATAGCAGATACATGCCTACTTGCAGACAGACAATACATACTGAAAGTATGTGGATGACAGTGACCTAAAATGACAGAACAAAGCAAACAGATTTGTCTATTGCTTTAACTCGTCATCCATTACCCAGTGAAACCTCTCCTTTCTGCTGGGTTCTAGGATCTTTCACTTGCTTGTGTAGTTTTTAGTATTTAGCAGTATCAGTTCAGTTCAGTTCAATACTCAGTTGTGTCCGACTCTTTGCGACCCCATGAATAGCAGCATGCCAGGCCTCCCTGTCCATCACCAACTCCCTTCACTCAGACCCTTCCCTTTCTTAAAGTCCTTTGCCTGGTTTGAAATTAGCTCATTTTCACATCTTCCAGTTTGCTTTTTGATATGTTCTTTGGATCACCAACCTTATTCATCTAATTGGACTTTATGTGTGACTGGTTACCTCTCCATCAAACTGACACACACTGGATTCTAGCCTCTGCTTGGCCCTTGGTATCCAGAATACATTCATGCCTCACTTCTCCAAAGGAGGCAGGTCCAAACTGGATTGTCTTGACTATATGTGGCATCATTATGCCCTTTAGGCATGTCCTGACCCACTGGCGCTTCCCACTAAAGTTGGGTTTGCTTGTCCACGTCTCTTGCTGATGTGTGGCACTCTTATTGACTTCAAGCAATTTCTGAGAGGCAGACTCTGAAAAAAGGATATTTGCATGGAATTATTAGGAAAAATCAACAGGACAGGGCACCAGTAGGAAGTGATAGAGGAAGGGGAGGAGTCCCCCTCACCCAAAGAGGTGAGCCATCAAACAAATTAGCACCATGGTCAACTGCGTCTGGATTATAAACGAGAGAGAGTGCAGCACATATGCCAGAAAATTATCCTGCTTGAGGGACCTAGGATATTTACCCATTTGCTCCTTACCGACATTGCTGAACTGCTGTTTCCCAGGTTGCTCATTCTTTAGTGCTTCTTGTTTGCCTTATGTGTAGGTCGAGGGGGCCCTGGTGGGCAACAAAAGTCCTCAAGCAAAGGGTTGTAGAGGCTGACAATGAAAGTTGGCTCACTGCATGGAAATGGTAAGCTACGGAAAAGGTAGGCGTCTGCCCGTCCCCAACCATGGATCAAAACACCATCTCCCTCTCTTTCTCGGAACATGTCTCTTCTTATACTCTAGCCATTCACCTCTCTATTTCTAGCTTTGAATTTATCCTAGTTGTACACTTACACTACTCAAGTTCAAAGTGACCATGACATATCATTCATTTGTTCCTCACACATGGTTTGAACCCATCATCTTCCTGATACTGTGCTAAGTGCTGAGGATTCCAAGATGAATGAGACATGGTTCTTATCTTCAAGGAGTAAACTGTACAGAGCTTAAAGTGATTTCCTCCCCACTTCTGCCTGCCTAAAGAAGCCTACTTCCCAGAGTGTCCTCTTTCCTAAGACACCCAGGTTCACTACTATGCTTCTAATATGTCTTCACTGAATCTATCATCTTCAGGTAACTTCTCTTTACCATGAACCAATAAACATTTTCAATCCTTTTTTTTTAAAATGTTTCCAGCCTGTTTATTCCATACCATTCTAACTGCCAGTATCCAAACAGATCGTATGAATATCAACTTGTTTTTTGTGATAACCTCAGACAGTATCCTTGCTTCTCCACTTCTTAAATCCCTCTGTGCAAATAAAATGTATACCCTATACTACAATGATGTGATGAATCTTCCTACAATGTGTCACTTTCTTCTGAAATGCCTTTCCATCCCTTGCTCTTTCAGGAAGATTCAAGATCTTCCCCAATTTTTCCCAGCTCTAACTCTCCAGCATTCTCTTCTACTACTGTTAATTTACATGGATCCTCTGAATAAAGAAGATGAATCTATTCACTGTCACTCAGCAAAACACATATATACAGTCTTTATAGTCACTGCTCATATCACTATCCCATCTGGTATGATCTCTCCTCTCTACCAAATCCTACTACTCAGATTTTAAGGTAGAATTCAGGTTCCATTTGCTCTGAAGCTTCTGAATATCTCAATGCATCATTATCTGCCTCCACAGAATCTCTTCTCACATATACTAATCATCTGATATTTTGTCATTGTCTGCAATATGTGACATTGTCGTTGCTCAGTGGCTAAGTCATGTCCAACTCTTTACAACCCCATGGACTACAACCTGTTGGCTCTTTTGTTCACCGCTATTTCCTGGAGTTTGCTCAAATTCATGGAGCAAATCACTCAGTCATTATTGAGTCGCGATGTTTTCTAACCATCTCATTCTCTGCTGCCCCGTTCTCCTTTTGCCTTCTATCTTTCCCAGCATCAGGGTCTTTTCCATTGAGTCAGCTCTTCACATCAGGTGGCCAAACTATTGGAGCTTCAGTTTTTACACCATCTTTCCAATGAATATTCAGGACTGATTTCCTGTAGGAGTGACTAGTTTAATTTCTTTGCAGTCCAAGGAACTCTCAAGAGTCTTCTCAATTTTTTGGCAGTCAGTCTTATTTATGGTCCAACTTGTCACCTTGCTGATTTAACTTCTCACATCCACACATGACTACTGGAAAAACCGTAGCTTTGATTACACAGTCTTTTGTCAGCAAAGTGATGCCTCTGATCTTTAATATGCTGTCTAAATATGTGACAGCTTTTTTTCCCAAAGAGCAAGTGTCTTTTAATTTCATGGCTGCAGTCACCATCTGCAGTCATTTTGGAGCTCAAGAATATAAAATCTCTCACCTTTTCCATTTTTCCCACTTTTGTTTGCCATGAAGTGATGGAACGTGAGCCCATGATATTACTTTTTTGAATGTTGAATTTCAAGCCAGCTTTTTCACTCTTCGCTTTCACTCTCATCAAGAGTCTCTTTAGTTTGTCTTCAATTTTGGCCGTTAGAATGGTATCATCTGCATATCTGAGGTCATTGATATTTCTCCCAGCAATCTTGATTCCAGCTTGAGATTCTTCCATCCCAGCATTTTGCATGATTTACTGTGCATAGAAGTTAAATCAGCAAGGTGACAATTTGCCATGCCATAGCTCTCTCTCAATTTGGAACCAGTCTGTTGTTATATGTCCAGTTGTTGTTGTTGTTCTTGACCTGTATACACATTTCTCAGGAGACAAGTAAGTTGGTCTGGTATTCCTATCTCTTAAAGAATTTCCCAGAGTTAGTTATGATCCACACTGTCAAAGGCTTTAGCATAATCAATAAAGCAGAAGTAGATGGTTTCCTGAAATTCCCTTGCTTCCTCCAAAATCCAATGGATTTTGGCAGTTGATCTCTGGTTCCTCTGCCTCTTCAAAATTCAACTTGTACATCTGGAAATTCTCAATTCATGTACTACTGAAGCTTAGCTCAAAGGATTTTGAGCATAACCTTACTAGCATGATGATAGTGAAAGAGAAGAGTGAAAAAGCTGGCTTAAAACTCAACATTCAAAAAATGAAGATCAAGGCATCCAGTCTCATCACTTCATGTCAGATAGACGGGGAAACAATAGAAACAGTGAGAGACTTTATTTTCTTGGGATAAAAACTCACTGCAGATGGTGACTGCCACCATGAAATTAAAAGACGCTTGCTCCTTGGGAAAAGAGTTAGACAGTATGTTAAAAAGCAGACACTTTACTTTGCTGACAAAGGTCCATCTAATTAAGGCTATGGTTTTTCTAGTAGTCATGTATGGATGTGACAGTTGGACCATAAAGAAAGCTGAGTGCCAAAGAATTGATGCTTTTCAGCTGTGGTGTTGGAGAAGACTCTTGAGAGTCCCTTGGACTGCAAGGAGATCCAACCAGTCCATTCTGAAGGAAATCAGTCTTGAATATTCATTGGAAGGACTGATGCTGAAGCTGAACTTCCAATACTTTGGCCACCTGATGCAAAGAGCTGACTCATTGGAAAAGACTCTGATGCTGGGAAAGATTAAAGATAGGAGAAGAAGGGGATGACAGAGGATGAGATGGTTGGATGGCATCACTGACTCGATGGACATGAGTTTGAGTTTGAGCAAGCTCTGGGAGCTGGTGATGGTCAGGGAAGCCTGGTGTGCTGTAGTCCATAGGGTCGCAGAGAGTCAGGCATGACTCTGAGTCGTGAACTGAACTGAACTTACTAGCATGTGAAATGAGCCAACTATATGGTAGCTTGAAAATTCTTTGGCATTGCCCTTTGGGATTGGAATGAAAAGTGACATTTTCCAGTCCTGTGGCCACTGGTGAATTTCCCAAATTTGCTGACACATTGAGTGCAATACTTTAACCATACAATCTTTTAGGATTTTAAATAGCTGAACTGAATTCCATCAACTCCACTAGCTTTGTTCATAGTAATGTTTCCTAAACCCTACTTGACACGTTCTCAGATGTCCAGCTCTAGGTGAGTGACCACACACCATCATGGTTATCTGGAACATTAAGATGATTTTTATATAGTTCTTCTGTGTATTCTTGTCACCTCTTCTTAATCTTCTCTGTTTGGATCACAGCCTTGTCATGGAGAAGGGGACTGCAAAACTCAATGCAGCTGTGATCCATGCCATGCAGGGACACTCAATATGTATAGGTAACAGTTCTTACAAAGAGTAATCTACTGAGGAGGAAATGGAAATCCACTCAGTATTTTTGCCAGGATAACCCCCATGAACAGTATGAGAAGGCAAAAAAGATTTGACACTGGAAGATGAGCACCCCCATGTTGGAAGGTGCTTGATATGTTACTGGAAAAGAACATGGGGCCAATTATTAATAGCTGCTGAAATAATGACATGACTGGGCCAAAGCAGAAGCCATCCTGATTTGTGGGTGTATAGTCAACAAGAGTCCAAAATGCTCTTCTTGTGTACAATCTCAAAAAGAACAGAATGATTTTTTTAAATTTTTTTATTTTTACTTTATTTTGCTTTACATTACTGTATTGTATTTTGTTTCATTTCCAAGGCAAAACACTCAATATCACAGTAATTGAAGTCTATGCTTCAACCACTAACGCAGAAGAAACTATAGTTGACCAGTTCTATGAAGACCTACAAGATTTTCTAGAACTAACACCAAAACAATATCCTTTTCACCATAGGGGATTAGAATGCAAAAGTAGGGAGTCAAGAAATACCCAGACAACAGCAAGTTTGGCCTTGGAGTACAAAATAAAGCAGAGCAAATGCTCACAGAATTTTGCCAAGAGAACACATTGGTCATAGCAAACACCCTCTTCCAACAACACAAGAGATGACTCTACACATGGACACACTGACCACATGGTCAGTACTGAAACCAGATTGATTACATTCTTTGCAGCCAAGGATGTAGAAGCTCTATACATCAGCAGTAAACAAGGCTGGGAGCTGACTGTGGCTCAGATCATGAGCTTCTTCTTGCAAAATTCAGCCTTAATTTGAAGACAGTAGAGAAAATCAATAGACCATTTTGCTATGACCTGAATCAAATCCCTTATGATTATACAGTGGAGGTGACAAATAGACTCAAGGGTTTGGATCTGGTAGACAGAATACCTGAACAAATATGGATGGAGGTTCATAACATTGTATAGGAGATGGTTACCAAAACCATCCCATGTGACATTATTTGTTTATAGTTTATTATATGTGTTTTAGAAATTGTAATATCTGTTATTAACACATGTGCCAAGATCTTTTAAAACATTTTTACCAATTTTAATTTCATAACAATACCATGACACTGCTATTGCTTTCTCTGTGAAGAAACTGAGCATGAGAAAGGATAAGGAAAGGGAAAGAGTATGTAGAGCTTTTTAGAATTAGAATTTGAAACCAAATCTCCTTGACTCATAATGCTTACTGTATCATCATAGCAAAATTATAAATTCATTAATAACAAGGATTGAGCCTATTATTTATAAACAACACTTTATATGTAGAAAGAGTTCAATGAAGTCATTCAGTTAAATTTGGGAGAATTTTCTTTAATAACTTTGAAAAGCTGAGAGTTCTAAAAGACTGGCCTCGTCCCTGATTGGTGAATCCACAAGTCTGTAAACTCCATAAACAGTGTGTATTTATTCATCACTGTGTTTCTGTGCCTACTGTAAAAATTAATTACATGTTGGGTAAATATTTTATAATTGATAAGCCCATAAACAGGTAAGCTTATCTTAAACAAAAATAAATTTGTCTATTAATAATAATAATAGTTATTAGCAATATAGCAAAAAATTAGAATAATAGGTCATAATATAAGTGAATCGAATCACCAGTCCAGGTTTGATGCAGGATGCAGGATGCTTGGGACTGATGCACGGGGATAATCCAGAGAGAGGGTGTGGGGCGGGAGGGGGGAGGTGGGGGTCGGGATTGGGAGTTCATGTACACTCGTGGCTGATTCATGTCGATGTGTAGCAAAACGAATACAGTATTGTAAAGCAAAACAAACTAAAAAATAAAAATTAATTAAAAAATTAAAAAAAAAGGATTGATATTGTAAATACTCAGAGGTGAATCACTTAAAGTAGAGAAAACAGGATGTCCTCTTTGCCCTGGGCATTTGACTTTTGACTTGGCATCTATTGGCAGCAAAGATAACTAACTTATGTTCACATGCAAACTTCTTCACTGAACAGAGCAACTTACTTGGGATGAAATAACCTAACAATCATTTCTCAATTCTCTAATAATAGCTATAGCAAATAGCTTTCTCCCTTATCAATATCAATACCTCAATATCACTCAAGACTGGTAAATATACCAGTCCCTGGTAATTTATGCTTCCTTATGTCAGAATTTCTTAAACTGGAGTCCATGGATCATCTCGAATGTGCTGTGGACACTTTAATTTGTCTGCAAATGCTGGATACCTGTGCATACTATATTCTGGAAAGACAAGTCAAAAGATTCCTACAGGAATTTGTGACTCCTGTAAACAGGTTAAGCATACTTGTTTACTGTAAACTAGTGAATTGCTATCCTGCTTATGAATTATTTATTAGCAGCATGCTGTATTTTGCAAATTTTTTTAATGTGTCCCACATTCCTGGCACAGTGGTAGGTGTAATGAGAGATGAAAAAATTTGCAAGTCAGTTTGTTAAAAGTTTTAATTTATAAAATAATCTTTGAATTTGATCTCCTTCAAGTTAGTTGTTAATTAAATTTTTAACCTGTAAAGCAGAAACTTAATTTTCTTGTCCAGAAAAAACCTTCTTCAGGTCCTCTCAGCACTATAAACCTTGAGAGATCTCAAGTCTACAAGTTCACCTTCTAGAGGTGTGGTTGCAGTGCCAAACCACAGTACTGAGTACCTGCGTACAAACTGTCCTTCATATGTTCTGATGCCAGGAACTCTTGTTTTGCTGTTTATTTGCATGAAAATTAGATTTACCATTAACTATCCGCAATCTCATCAAGTCACCCGTAGATCAGGAGCGTCTAAGAGCAAGGTACCTAATTAGGGTTAGAAGTAAGGACCTACTGTATAACATGGGGAATACTGCTCAATATTCTGTAATAACCTAAAGAATCAGAAAGAGAATAGATTTGAAAAAGAATGTATATTTATAACTGAATCGCTTTGCTGTATACCTGAAACTAACAAACATTGTTAATTAACTATGCACCAATATAAAATAAAAGTTTTAAAAATAACATTAAAAAATATAAGACAACAGTCAAAAAATGGTTTTTGAGCACTGTATTTATATTCACAGAGAATGGATATAAGGAGTTCAGCTTTATTAGAAAAAAAAAAAAAAAAAAGGTTAATGGCCAAGACCTTAAGGGGGAACAACCATCACATAAAAGGAGTCTATAGGTTTAGCCCTCTACATTAAGAAAACTGGGTCTTGGACACCTCTCTAGAGGTGTTGTACTTCTGTGAGGGATTTATTAACAGAATATAATTCAAATTTGGTAATATTGCTAATTTTTAAACTATTAGATTTGAGGAAACAAATTCCTCTTTTTTTCCTCTACTGCTGAATTATATTTCATCATCCTTCAGTACATTTATTCCAGTGTAATAACTACACCACAGTAAAGAAACACTGTACCTAGTAGGAAATATATTTCTCTAACTTTTCTGTGATAATTGTAGAACTAGAAAGTTTTTATCACAATTTCCACAATATCCCATCTTCAAGTTTACCACTTTAGTGTCCAAAATTTAATTTTTTTTCTTTCTTTCCTCCTCTTCTTCTTTTCTTCCCCTTTCTTTAGGATGTTTTTTTAAAAAAGCCTTAACAAGAAGCTAACATAAAAGAATTTTACTTTCCTATGATCTTCCTTAGGAATACTGTCACTATCTTGTCATCTGATTTAAGTTATGGGTTTCTTTTCATGTAAAATTTCTGTGCAGCAAAAAACAAAAATCAAAGAACTAACTTGTCAGAGACCATCTCTTCCTATAAAAAAACCTCTCATTTCAGGAAACTGTAGCAGAAGAATGGACAAAATAAATAATTCGAATGAGTAAGGAGACATCTTGTCTACATTCCCAGTGATATAAAAGGAGACCACAAAGAAGCCCGGACTTGTTTTAGTTCAGAAAACTGTTTCCCTTGAAAAACATGTCTGATTTAGAAAAACTGAAGGATGTTGTGGCTTGCTTTCCTCCTAAAACATTGAAAATCCCATCAATTCACCTTGCACCCCCTGGTGGGTTAGAGGCTAGACACACATTCAGTTCAGTTCAGTTCAGTTCAGTCACTCAGTCGCAGCCGACTCTTTGCGATCCCATAAATCGCAGCACGCCAGGCCTCCCTGTCCATCACTGACACACATTAGATAGATTGTTTTTAAAAGCTAATTTATGTTGCTATGGTAAAACCTAAAATTCCAGTTTCCTTGTTTTAGGAAAAAAAAAAAAAGCAAGGCTTCTTTAATGTTTACCAAGTTGAAAAATCTGTTAGAAAATAGGCCATTTTTCTATTTTTTGAGCACATTCTTTCAAGGAGACTTTTTGCCTACATATCAGTTAAGCGTCAATCCCCTGTGAAGCAAAAAATTCCAGGAAGAACAATCAATGTGTTTTGGAGCAAGTTGACTGGCTATAAATTTTAGCCAGAGGCAGAGTGGAAGAGCAGAAAAATATGAACTTTGGAGCTGTAAGGCTCAATTCAATTTCCAGTTTTACTACCTAGTAGTTATGTGACCTTGGATAAGTTACTGATCCTTTTGGACTCTCAATTTTTCAACAACAACAACATAAAATTGAAAAATAAAATGAACCTCTCTAGATATTTTTAGTAATGAAAGATAGCACATGTACATTGTTTAATATAATGTGAAACTCAGTTAAAGGCTTAATTGTATCCTTCCAAAATTCATATGTTGAACTCCAAGCTGCTCACAGCCTCAGAATGTGCCTACATCAGAGATAAGTCATTAATTGCCTTGAGAAGTAATGAAGGTAAAATGAAGTCATATGGATGAACCCTTACCCAATATGACTGCTGTCCATATAAACAAAGGAGATTAGGAAGCAGATATGGGTGCAGCTAGCGGAAAGGCCATGTGAGGACACAGAGAGAAGGTTAACATGTGCAAACAGAGGGAGACCTCAGAAAATCAACCCTGAAGACTCCTTAATCTTGAACTGCTAGCCTCCAGGACTGTGAGAAAAGAAATGTCTGTTGTTGAATCCACTCAGGCTGTTATATTTTGTTAGAGCAGTCCTAGTAAACTGAGTCAGCTCATAATAGAGTTTGGATGGATAAGAGTTGTTATTATTAGTTTTTCCACTGAGACATCAGATATCAGCCGCTAAGTTGAGCAAACAGTACTGGTTCAGAGCTGACAGTGAGCAACCAACCCCTGAAGAAATTAAAGGCCATACAGTGCAGGGTATGAATTTTAAAATAGCCCCAACCAGCACACCACAGTCCAGAAATTCCTAGCTCAGTGAGGTTAAAGTACTAAGGATTCTTTTTAAGATGCACATTAAGCCATTATCCTCCATTAATACCTTTAGAAGAGTAATCTAGAAGAGTATAGCTGGCCTTAGATGTCGGCATCTTGAGAACATAATATCCGGAGGAAAATTAGCTTTCAAAGGGGAGAGGGAGGTTGAAAACCTGAGGACAGAGGCATTGTGGGTGAGGAAACGCCTCCCTGGAGATCCCAAAGGAATACAGAGCCCTGAGGCCACACAGTCACTGAGTTCAAGAGAGACAGTCAATCAAAACGAAGGAGGCAGGAGGTGCTAGTGATAAAGGATCTGCTTATAAACACAGGAGAAAACGCAAGAGACGTGAGTTCGACCCCTGGGTCACGAAGATCTCTTGGAGAAAGGCATGGCAACCCACTTCAGTATTCATGCCTGGAAAATCCCATGGACAGAGGAGGCTGGTGGGCTACAGTCCACAGGGTTGCAAAGAGTGGACATGATGGAAGCAACTTAGCATACATGCATGCTGATAAAGAGACACTGAGGACCAATTTTCCCAAACCACAGTCTGCTTATAGAGGAGATTTGTCCCTAAGAGACAGCATCGTTGTGTTTGTAGTGTGCACGTGTGTGTGTGTATGTGTCTGTGTGCATGCATTTTCACACACAGAAACACACAGAATCCAACGATCACACACAGGGCCATGCATAGATGCTAAAGAGTAAATGATGTCTCAGCTTGGCAACCATTAAGACATTCATGAGGAGAAGAAGTGTGAGTTTATAGAAGGTTAAGAAATTGAAGAAAGGTGAGGAAATAAATTGAAAATGTGAGGGTATATGGAGACCAGATGTAAAGTAATAGAGAAAAAGGAAATCCTAAATGCGGAAGAAATGATAGACTCAGAAGGTTGAAAATATTTCTTAAAAAGCCCACTATCACTGTTCTCCATTTCTTCCTCATATTTAGTTTAAATCTCAATCAGTGCAATTTAAGATGATCTCACTTCTAGAGAATATAGATAATGGCTGTCTCTTTGTCTCTTAGTAGCTCTTCATAAACTACTTGGACCATTCATTGACTTGGCAGAAGCTAAAATGAAATAAACTGAAGGAGAAAAATAGAGTGGGGTGGGGGAAACTAAAGCAAGTGAATCAAAAGAATCCTACTAAAATCAGACAACTTTTATTTGCAAGTCCACACCGCTGTCAACCAGTCAGTTTGGTTGGATTGTTAAGAAATAGTTAAAGCTGAAATTTGAAACTGAAAACTCAGAGATACCAATTTCCATATTTCCAAAATGATGGAGTTTTTCTACCTGGAGCTCATATCCATTCCAGCCATGTTATTTTTGTGATTCTGTAATAAAGTCACTTTCTTTAAATTTTTCTGCCTATCAGATGTTGGCAAAGATCACAATGGCCAAATGAGGATAAAATTAAATAATATGGAATTCATAATTATTATAAATTATCATCAAAAGGACACAATGGTAAATCAGATCATTTTCCAAATAATAAATTCAAGGTTCTCCATTTGACTTTTATTTTTCATACAACCAGCCAAATATTTAGGGGTGAAGTCATTTCTTGGACAATGACTTCTTTTAAGTTTAGTTCACCAAATCTGAGTTTCCTTTAAAATGAAAGTCTGTTGCCTGCTTTATGACAGTTCCAAGATATTCACCAATACCACCTTCTTCATTAGTACAAACTATGGAACAAAGGATGCCACGAAGCAAATAGCTGTGATTCTCCTGATAGAAAAACACTTCCAATTCAGTAAAATATTTAAGATGTTATTTTGTAAACTGGTGATAAAAATAAATTCTCAATCACAGCACAGACATGATTGCAAAATGCTGGTAATGAAATGTACCTCAAACACAATAGCTGGTTTTAAATGTTTCAGATATTAGAGTTAGCCAAATAAAAACAGCAAAAAATACACATGAACCCACAAAAGTCAAGGAAGAATAAATCTACAGTTCTCCTTTAGGTTTTGTTGGAAATGAGGAAAAGAGAGTTCCATTTCAGTCAAGCTTATTGGCAACTTTCTTGAGAGAAAGAGCCATTTCTTGATAATCTTTGTCCTTTCAATGGCATTTCACATAACAAACATTTATATACATTAACTGAGTCCATGAGGTAGAGTTCCTGCTGTGAATTGGGACAGTTTAGAAGCCTTAAAATTTTACCTAACTAGAGCTAATTTATAAAGGATAATTTTCCCTGAGGAGCTTTTGCTTTATCCTGGCTTGAAATGGAAACACTAGTAGAATAGAATGAATGAAAAATTGACCTAAAAAAAGAGATCAATATATTTCAAAATGCAAAAAATGATATTTGAGCTATAGTTTTGATATGAAATATGCTATGCAGTGCAAAACAGTTCAAGTGAACTAGAAGAGCTAAGTAAATACAGTTGGGAAACTCATCTGGTTTTTTATTACATATTTGATATGAAGTTATATAATCATATATAATATATCCATAAACAGGGGTATAGGAGAGCTTAATTGAAAGAGGAATTCTATATGTACTTTTTATGAATGGGTTGCTTAGCCCTGGCACTCCAATTGAATATGTACCTTTTAGACCTACAGTTTATTAGTCCAGTTTTAGGAAAGAGGTATTCAGAGGGAGTCTTAAGCCTTTCAAAGATATTGTAGGCCAGGTGTAGATTGAGTTTATGACTGGTTTCTTGCTACTGCAATCTCAGCATGACATATTAATTTGAAATATGATATTGTTCCTTATTACCATTTTGCATGAGAGGAAAACATTCAGCAAAACAGATGAAAATCATTTTCCAGCTCCCTTGGTCTTTTCTAATTGATGTCATTGAAGGAATTGACGTGTTTTACTCCTCTGAAACGTTTAATAATCACAACATTCACAACATACGTGTTATATGCTCTACTTTCATAGCAGTGCTCCTTGGTAACTGAAATCAACAATCTTGTTTTTTTAAAAAAAACAAATTGCCATTTAAGCCATCAAACCAGAATAAAGATTCATTTGTTTGAATAATCCAAGTATGGCATTTAAACAGGTACATTATCACAATTTTCCTTCCCTGCTGAGGGGCACATGCGCTTGAAAGAACAGACAGATCTTGTTCCACCCTGATCAGGTCAGAGAAGCTTAGCTAGAATGAAGTGATGCTTAAAGCTCATTGGTTTTGCCTCTGAAGCACAAGGTTGTTACCATGACTACAAAGCTACTGTTGCTAAGGCATCCACAGGCTCAACTGATGTCAAGGATTCTGGGTGGCCCAGCAACAAAAGCTATTACTTTATGTTGTTCAGTAGAAGTTTTTGAATAGCAGTTTAGCGACAGAGTAATTCCAGGTAAACATGGTTTCCTATACTTTCCCATGTAGATTTAAGATCGTACTTCAAAATGGTAGTAAATGATTGGAAACAGATCCATTTCTTCCAATCAGTTAAAGAAATAGATTGAAGGGAGTTGAAAGGAGAAAAGTGTGTACAACCAGTATTAAAATACTGCTTTACTTTCCATTTTCTGAATATAGACTTAAAAGCTATGAAGAATTTTAAAATAACCTCATAGATCTGTAAATCATTTATGTTGCAGCCCACAACAGCCAACTCACTGTTTGCTAGGAAGAATTAGAAAATCAGGAAAATAGACAATCAAAGAATGTACCAGAAGGGGCAACTCATCTACAATCTTGCCTCTAGCATAGATAGCAATGTCAATTATTTGTTATTTGTTTGTTTATCACAGCTTAACTGAGGTATGATTGACCAGTCATCATGGAATATATTTAAGGTGTACAATGTGATGCTTTAATACATGTATACATGGTGAAATCACACCTCCAGTCAAACTTTTTAATCTTTGTGTGCATGTATGCATGTGTAGTGAGAGCACTTAAGATCTACTCTCTTAGCAAAATTCAAGTGTACAATACATTGTTATTAACTATATTGCTACTATTAACTATAGTCACTACACACTATAGTGCTGCACATTAGGTATGTCAAATTTATTAATCTTATAACTGAAAGTTATTTTTTTTCCCAGCCAAAATACTGGAGTTTCAGCTTTAGCATTATTCTTCCAAAGAACACCCAGGACTGACCTCCTTTAAAATGGACTGGTTGGATCTCCTTGCAGTCCAACTGACTCTCAAGAGTCTTCTCCAACACCACAGTTCAAAAGCATCAATTCTTTGGCGCTCGGCTTTCTTCACAGTCCAACTCTCACATCCATACATGACTACTGGAAAAACCATGGCCTTGACTAGACGGACCTTTGTTGAAAAAGTAATGTCTCTGCTTTTTAATATGCTATCTAGGTTGGTCTTAACTTTCCTTCTAAGGAGTAATTTAATTTCATGGCTGCAATCACCATCTGCAGTGGTTTTGGAGCTCAAAAAATAAAATCTGACACTGTTTCCACTGTTTCCCCATCTATTTCCCATGAAGTGATGGGACCAGATGCCATGATCTTCATTTTCTGAATGTTGAGCTTTAAGCCAACTTTTTCACTCTCCTCTTTCACTTTCATCAACAGGCTTTTTAGTTCCTCTTCACTTTCTGCCATAAGGGTGATGTCATCTGCATATCTGAGGTTATTGATATTTCTCCCAGCAATCTTGATTCCAGCTTGTGCTTCTTTCAGCCCAACGTTTCTCATGATGTACTCTGCATATAAGTTAAATAAGCAGGGTGACAATATACAGCCTTGACATGCTAAAGCTGAAACTCCAGTACTTTGGCCACCTCATGCGAAGAGTTGACTCATTGGAAAAGACTCATGCTGGGAGGGATTGGGGGCAGGAGGAAAAGGGGATGACAGAGGATGAGATAGCTAGATGGCATCACCGACTCGATAGAAGTGAGTTTGAGTACACTCCGGGAGCTGGTAATGGACAGGGAGGCCTGGCGTGCTGTGATTCATGGGATCACAAAGAGTCAGACACGACTGAGCAACTGAACTGAACTGAACTAAACTGAACTGAACTGAACTAAACTGAACTGAAACATCATTCCTGATACTCATACCCGACTGCTTCTCTATGTTATAAACTCCTAGACTACCCTGTTGTTCTTCAAAGAACTTGAAACACTTGTAATAAAGTCAGTCTTTTCCTCCAGACTCTACAAAGTGCAGGTTTGTCCATAACAGTGTCCAATGAATATATGTTAACTGGCTTAAAAGAAAATGTACAGCTTGTTTGGAAAGTCACAAGTTGCTCAGTTTGCATATCAAGTACAGGGTTCATGAGATGAAGTAGTGGGAGATAAGTTTTGGGTTATAGTTTCTACAATTTTCCAAATAAGACTGAGGTATTTACATCTGAGTCAGTAGACAAGGGAAGCCAGTATAGGACTCTGAGATGAGATGTGACAAGGTCGACGTGGAGGATATTTCCACTGCTTCTTGCTTGGAACTGAAAGCAACCCAGCCCAGGAACCATGTTCCGTTGTCTCATCTTGATTACAATGACAGGTCTCCAGAGTTGTGGTCTTTGATGCTTATACATGCAGACTTGCTTATAGCAGCGTTTCAGGTCCAGGGTTTCTTCATAATGTGATTTACGAATTCAGTCAATGTTACCTGACAACACAGAGTTATGAAATTTTGTTTTTCCTGATGCCACCATGGGTTTGCTGCCAACTTGCCCTGGAACAAGAAAGACCAATTTAAAAATAACTCCAGGAAATGCTGTAAAAGTACACAGCTCTGTTTGGGCACAGGTGTGATGTTGCATGGGGAACAAAAGTATAGCTAAATCAATAGCGGTAACATTTTCCCTATTTTCTGCTTAAAGAAAAATAAGCAGCATCATTTTACAAATGTCAGCTGCTCTGAAGAGCAAGATCATAGATGACAGCATAAATGAGATGAGAAAGCAGACAGAAAAAGGCTGTATTTCTTAGTTTGTGGCCCCCCTTTTTTTTATTCTTTGAAGCAAATTGTTTATGGGCAATTGACTGGCCTCTAAATATATCTTTCCTTATAAAATCTCATCCCTATGGGATTGTGAGTTCATGATTGTCCACTCATCCTCAATAAACACACACACTTCTTTTCTGAGCCTTGTCAGATCTTTGTTAAGTATCTGGTTCTGTGCCATAAGCACTCAATAAGCAGTAGCAATGAGAACAGTTGATACTATTTTAGGGAGTTTTGTGAAACAAGATAAAATGCATACTAATTGTTAGCTAAATGTAGCAGGAAGACTACAATCTGATTTGGGATAATCATTGGGGCATTTTAGTTAAGATACAAGCCTTGGAGTCTGAACAGAAATCCAGGATCTGCCACTTCTTAGTTGTGGGACCTTAGGTAAGCTATTACTGAGTGATTTGCTCAATGTCATGACATATAGGCACTGACTATGTGCCAGCTTGTAGCTCAGTCAGTAAAGAATTTGCCTGCTGTGCAGGAGACCTGAGTTCGATCCCTGGATTGGGAAGATCCCCTGGAGAAGGAAATGGCAACCCACTCCAGTACCCTTTCCTGGAAAATCTCATGGACATAGGAACCTGGTGGACTGCAGTCCATGGGATTGCAAAGAGTTGGGCACGACTGAGCGAGTAACACACACACGTGCCAGCTACTTTATCCTGAAATAAATCCCATCATTATCTCAATTTTTCATGCAGGAAACAGAATCAAGGAGTTTAAGTAACTTGCCCAAGTTTGTAGAGCCAATAAGTGGTATATTCAGGATTCTAACTCCAGCAGCCTGGATTCTAGACCTTGATCTTATACTGTAATCTCTAAGCCTTAGTTTCTTCTCTGAAACAGTTGAAATGATACTTACCTTCTAAGGCTGTTAAGGAGCACATAGTAGCTCCTTATTAAATGCTGATTATTGTAATTAATAATTTATGAGATCTATGCTCTTAAACCTAGATAGTATATTCAAAAGCAGAGACATTACTTTGCCGACTAAGGTCCGTCTAGTCAAGGCTATGGTTTTTCCTGTGGTTATGTATGGATGTGAAAGTTGGACTGTGAAGAAGGCTGAGCACAGAAGAATTGATGCTTTTGAACTGTGGTGTTGGAGAAAACTCTTGAGAGTCCCTTGGACTGCAAGGAGATCCAACCAGTCCATTCTGAAGGAGATCAACCCTGGGATTTCTTTGGAAGGAATGATGCTGAAACTGAGCTCCAGTACTTTGGCCACCTCATGCGAAGAGTTGACTCATTGGAAAAGACCCTGATGCTGGGAGGGATTGGGGGCAGGAGGAGAAGGGGATGACCCAGGATGAGATGGCTGGATGGCATCACTGACTCAATGGACGTGAGTCTGAGTGAACTCCGGGTGTTGGTGATGGACAGGGAGGCCTGGCGTGCTGCGATTCATGGGGTCGCAAAGAGTCAGACACGA
This sequence comes from Aepyceros melampus, assembly GCA_006408695.1. NCBI lineage: Eukaryota > Metazoa > Chordata > Mammalia > Artiodactyla > Bovidae > Aepyceros > Aepyceros melampus. The sequence goes on along the minus strand of SJXQ01005283.1, from coordinate 5,112 downwards.
CTGAGCGACTGAACTGAACTGAAATGATGCTCTTAAATATTATTAACTGCATACTCAAAGAACAATTATCCGTGTATTGCTTTTTTTTCTTTTCTGTGTTATCCATGTTTAATCTTGGTCTTAGGCTAGATTTCTTCTTGAATGAGTATAACTCTGGGGCATTGCCCCTTCCCTTGGCTGATAAACGTTTAGGGAATATTTGATATTAATACAGTGCTTTGTTATCCCAGATACCAAGACTCAGCAGTGAATATTTACTTGTTTAACTGTATCTTGAAGGCATTTATGCTATATATCTATACTTGACAAGGGAATAGACATTTAAAAAAAGATATCTTTTTAATCAACAGTTTTGGAATATTCTGAAATAAGTAAAATTAAGCATTTTTCCACCTATATACTTCGAAGCTCCATTTAACAGTTCTTTTTTAAAAATTTCTGCACAGAACATGCACCCTTTTAAACTCTTATCTGAAACTTCCAGTCCTTGTTGATTATAATTATTCTACCATTAACTGATTGAAGATCACTAAAGAAGGTAGAAAAAAAGTACCTAGATTATAGGTTCCCCACCCTCTGCCATTCAGAATCTCTTAACATGCTACTGATCCACCCCAGGTGCTGATTTTATTCTCTTTGTTCTTTTTCCCCTTCTTAAAAAGAGCTGGTATAATTTGGATGTCAGCCTTCCTGTTTCTACTCTTAACACAGGGTTATGCCACTCCTTTATACTAATTGATGGGTTTATATCTTTCTTCCACTTTTAAAAATATAAATCATTGCTCTAATCAGATAGACAATACTAACGCCCAGAGGTGAAAGGTTTGTGCTAAGTACTAGACATATGAATATCAAACACAGATGAACACAAACATTTAAAAATAGTTCAGGAAAAAAGGATTACAAGTAGAAAAACCAGAACAGCCAGAGGGTTGGGAGGAAATCCAGATATTTACAGTATAATGAAAGTCAAAGGAAAAGGTGGTTATTAGCTTAAAACAGACCACTCAGTTATGATCTGAGGATCAGCAGAGTATTTTTGTTGCAAGTATTTTCTCTTTCTGGGCATGGGGTAAGCCTGAATATTAGGGTTTGGTTCAGCTAGAGGGCCACTGAGGTAGAAAAGAAGATAACAAAATTTTACAAGTCACTTGCTGTTTCTAGGACAATACTGGAAAAATGAAAGGTCTCAAACACATAGCATTTACCTACACAAGATATATATTTAATTTTAAACTACTTGGGAAGCTAACACAAAGCCGCTGGAAAACAGAATGAAATCTTCCACAATCTCGTGAAACAATGACCCCTGTGAAAGAATGCTTGAACTAAGTCACCTGCAGAATTTCAAGGTGAAAAAGTTAAAGACCACCAGACTGTCAGTGGAAGTCCTGAAGGCTAGTACCAGTATTTTAGGAACAATGATGAACCTGAATTAGACTGTGACCAGGCCTGACCCAGCTTAATCCCTGATTGGATTATGGTGATATATGATATGCTTTCTCTGTCTACCAGAGGAAAGGTTAAACCCCATCTGTGGGAAGATAATATCATCTGGAAACTATAGTTCTTTTGTACTCAATAAATTTTAAATACTTGACATGAGATAAGGCAAGAACATTTGGTTAATACCAATAGAAAAAAAAAAAAAATAGACAATGGGAACCTACCCAAAAGTGATTCAGAATTTGAGGTTAGCAGACATGACCTTGAAAATAACCATGATTAACATGTTAATAAAACAGAGAAAAAGATGAAGAAAATACATGAAAAGATAAAAGATTTCACAGAATTGAAATCTATGAGAGAACCAATGCACATCTAGTGTTGCAGGAAGGGGGACCTTCCAGGGCCTGAAACTGGGCTCTTGTCTAACACTCAGAAATGAATTATCTGGGGAGACACATTCACTGACAAAGCAAGAGATTTTATTGGGAAAGGGCACCCAGGTGGAGAGCAGTAGGATAAGGGAACCCAGGAGAACTGCTCTGCCACATGGCTTGCAGTCTCAGGTTTTATGGTGATGGGATTAGTTTCTAGGTTGTCCTTAGCCAATCATTCTGACTCAGAGTCCTTCCTGGTGGTGCACTCCTTGTTCAGCCAAGATGGATGCCAGAAAGAAGGATTCTGGGAGGTGGTCGGACATGTGGTGTCTCCTTTTGACCTTTCCCGAATTCTTCCGGTTGGTGGTGGCTTATTAGTTCTGTGTTCCTTAGCAGGACCTGCTGTGGTAAAACAGCTCATGAAAATGGTTACTATGGTGCTTGGCCAGGGTGGGTGGTTTCAATCACTATGCTTCCCCTAACACTAGAACTAAAAAAGACAATATTTTCATTAAGAATTTATTAAATGCATTTGATAATAGGTGGGATACACTGAAAGACTGCTAAGCTGGATAGTAGATAAATAGAAAATATGCAGTGAAGTACACAGAGAGAAAAATTACGAAGAAGAAAGATGAGCAAAAATGTAATAATCTTTGCAACCCATGAACTGTAGCTCACCAGGCTCTTCTGTTCATGGAATTCTCCAGGCAAAAATACTGGAATGGAGGAATGGAATGCCATTTCCTTCTCCCAGGGCTCTTCCCTACTCAGGGATCAAACCTGAGTCCCTTTCATTGCAGGTGGATTCTTAACCATCTGAGCCACAAGGGAAATCCAATAATTGGGTACAACATGATAATAAAATTTTAATGTTGTATAGAAAAGTGAAGTCACTCAGTTTTGTCTGACTCTTTGTGACCCCATGGACTGTAGCTTACCAGGCTCCTCTGTCCATGATTTTCCAGGCAAGGTACTGGAATGAGTTGCCATTTCCTTCTCCAGGGGATCTTCCCAATCAGGGATTGAACCTGAGTCTCTCGCATTGCGGGCAGATGCTTTACTGTCTGAGCCACCAGGGAAGCCAGGGAAGAATGTTGTATAATTGGATTCAGAAAAGGAAAAATGATATAGACTGAGACAGAAGCAATTTTTGAGCAGACAATGGTAAATAATTTCCTATAATTGATGGAAAATTTTCAAACCAGACACTCAAGAAGCTTAGAGAACCCCAGGCAGTAAAAATTTGAAAAATCATACTAGGCACATCATAGTCAAACTGGCTAAAAATCGAAGACCCAGAGAAAATCTTAAAGGTGACAGAAAGAAGAGACACTTAACCTTCAAAGAACCCACATTGACAGCTGACTTCCCACTAGGAGTGATAAAAAGACAGAAGAGAGTTGACTCACATATTTAAAGTGCTGAAAGAAAACTGCCAAATTTGATTTCTATACCCAAGGAAAACATCCTGGTAATGGCTTCTGAGTTATTCTGTCATCTACAGACTGTTTAAACAAACAAAAACAATAAAAGTCATTCTATAGGCAGAGGGGAATGAGCCTAGATGAAAACAGAAACGTCAGTAGGAAGAAGGAGCATGAGGAAGAATAAATATATAGATAAATATCAATGAAATTGATCATATAAAGCAATACAGATCTTTCTTGACTTAAAATGAGAATATGTTCCTGTAAACCCATCATAAGTTGAAAACAGAATAAGTTAAAATTGCACTTAATATACCCATTGAACATCACAGCTTAGCCTAGCCTACTTAAATATACTCAGAACACTTGCATTAGCTTATCGTTGGGCAAAATTATCTAACACAAAACCTATTTTATAATAAAGCACTGAATAGCTCATGGAGTTCATTGAGTACTCTACTGAAAGTGAGAAACAGAATGACTATATGTGTACAGAATGGTTGTATGTGTATTAATTATTTGCCCTCATGAATCATGTGGCTGACTGGGAGCTAAGATTCACTACCCAGCAACACAAGAACATCATGAAGCATGTTGCTAGTTCAGAAGAAGTCAAAATTTAGAATTGAAGTATGATTTCTTCTGAATGTGCATTGCTTTTGGATCATTATAAAGGCAAAAAATCATAAGTAGAACCATTGTAAGTCAAGGATAGACTATATGATATTATGCCATGGAGTTAAAAAATCTATTGCACTAAAATGCATGAAAGAAATAACATGAAAGATTGTAAGTAGATGTAAAATATTCTAAGACTGTAGCATTATGAGCTAAGTGGTAAAAGCAATACTTTGTGTTATTATCAAGGATGTATGAGGTCAACTCTGAATCTCCTTTTCCTGAAGCCTAGGCAATAGCTGATGATACCTAGTGTTAACTTCCTTTGATACTGCAAATCCACTTTCTTGCAAAGATCTTTCCACTTCCACACCCTCTGTAAATTTTCCTTGACCAAAATTAGAACTAGAGTAAACCTTAATCTCACTGTTTTGTCTACCTCTGTGTATTTAGCAAGTCAAGAATCTGTTGGTCCATTGTCTTTTAGTAGAGAAAGTCTGCCAACTGATGTCTAGACATGCATCTTTTTGCCTCTCTAATATGAACCATTAAGATATTTTTTTTTCCTGCTCAGCCAATTTACAGTTATGTTCTTTTATTCTTACCTCAGTGTGCTTTGTTTCCTCTTCACTTTGCAGATCTAAGGAACAAGCATGTTTTACTTATTTTTTTTTTATTAATTAATTTTTATTTTTTAGTTTGTTTTGCTTTACAATACTGTATTTGTTTTGTTACACATTGACATGAATTAGCCATGAGTGTACATGAACTCCCAATCCCGACCCCCTCCTCCACCCTCCCGCCCCACACCCTCTCTCTGGGTTATCCCCGTGCATCAGTCCCTATCATCCTGCATCCTGCATCAAACCTGGACTGGCAATTCATTTCGCTTATGATATCACACATGTTACATTGCCACTCTGCCAACCCATCCCACCCTCTCCCTCTCCCACAGAGTCCAAAAGGCCATTCTATACAACTGTGTCTCTTTTGCTGTCTTGCGTACAGGTTTATCATTACCATCATTCTAAATTCCATATATATGTGTAAGTATACTGTATTGATGTTTTTCTTTCTGGCTTACTTCACTCTGTATAATCGGCTCCAGCGTCATCCACCTCATTAAAACTGATTCAAATGTATTCTTTTTAATAGCTGAGTAATACTCCATTGTGTATATGTACCACAGCTTTCTTATCCATTCATCTGCTGATGGACATCTAGGTTGCTTCCATGTCCTG
>SJXQ01005281.1:209267-320362 GCA_006408695.1 Aepyceros melampus | reverse complement strand
ACATCTACCCACCCGCCCACTGGCCCACCCCTCCTGCTCCCGGCTTAGCGCTGGAGGCGGGCAGGCCCCCTGCGCGTCCAGGCAGCTGGTCTCAGCCCAGGGGACAGGCAGGTCCATCCTCCAGTGGAGCAGGTTCCGACCAGTCCAGAAGGGGCTGCCCTCCCTCCGCCCCGGTTCCATGTGGGACCAACCGTGACTCACAGTCAGCGTGGACATGTAGGTGTCGAGCAGCGTGGAGACCACGTCTGCAGAGAGCAAAGGCTCCAGGAGGGCCACGTCCACCTCGGGGGCCAGCTCTGCGTTCCCCATCATCTCCACACTGTGGCAAAGGGGAACAAGACAGATGGACTGACCACCAGGCAGGCGGGAGAGACAGACAGACGGACTGACTGACTACCAGGGAGGCGGGAGGATGAGACTGACTGACCACCAGGGAGGCGGGAACCCCTCGGCAGGGCTGCTCCTGGGCCGGGGCTCACTCGGCTCCGGGACTGGCGCGAGGCAGCCCCCTCCTGCCACCCCGTCTGCCCAGAGGCTGAAGGGGAGGTCCGTGTGCCCCCGCAGCATGCTGGGGACGTGTAGGGCCCAGCAGGCAGGAGGCGCCGGGAGCCGGGAAATGGGCCCTGGGTTTAGGCTCGCGGCACAGGTGCTAACCCTGATGCCCGCGCCCGGCCCGTGGGGCCCAGGAGGCCGGAGTTCGGACTGAGTGCTGGGAAAGAGCTTTCACAAAAAAACATGAAAGCGAGGTACAAGCTGGGTTCCCAGAAGGCCAGGGCTGACTGCTCCGATGGCTCCTTATGCATGGGTCCAGAATGACAATCCTAGGTATGAACAGCATCCAACACTCATAAAGAGCCCCAGGTCCTCCTGCGTGAAAAAGTACCTCATGACAGTCTGCAAACACCCAAAGACCATCTAAGTCTAGACTGTTTCTGCCCCAAGAACCTTAATTCTGCATGAACATGTTTCTAGTATGGAAACAGCCCAATGTTTCCCCTGAGAAAGTCCAACACAGCAGAACACGATGGGCAGTAGGAGGCTGTCAGAGGACTGCCGCCGCCAGAACAGTGCTCACCCCGTGGTGAGTGCTGCTGCTGCTGAGTCGCTTCAGTCGTGTCCGACTCTGTGTGACCTCATGGACTACGGCCCGCCAGGTCCCCCGTTCCTGGGATTCTCGAGGCAAGAACACTGGAGCGGGTTGCCATTTCCTTCTCAATGCATGAAAGTGAAAGGTGGAAGTGAAGTCACTCAGTCGTGTCTGACTCTTAGTGACCCCATGGACTGCGGCCCGCCAGGCTCCTCCGCACGTGGTGAGAGAGAAGCAGATAGCGTCTAGCCACGCCAGCCACACCACGTGCACATCACAGTCTGGTGGCCCGAGCACGGCGGGCGCCCAGACCCCAGACTCAAGTCCTGCTCCCCACCGGCCAGCCGACTGACGCTGGGCACAGTCCCCCCAGGCCTCAGAGCGAAGGGGATGGTGAGAGGCCTTCCTCAGGGGTGACCCACGGGGCCTGTGCGCTGGGGATGGCTGTGGCGGGCAGCCGGCACACAGGGAGCTCGGAGGCCCCAGTCCTGCCCAGCCGCTGCAAGTGCGTCAACCACAACCAACAGACGTTTTCTTTCTCTTCACATTTTCCTGTACTGAAATGTACACACGTACATAGATTTTACTATAAGCAGCTACCAAACAACAAGCAAAACGCAAACCAAAGAATCCCCAAACCAGGCCTCCACGGTGGTTAGGAATCTCCCTGGCAACGCAGGGGACACTGGTCCAACCCCTGATCTGGGAAGATGCCACATGCCGGGGAGCAGCCAAGTCTGCACGCCACAGATGCTGAAGCCCACACCCCTGGACTCCGTGCTCCACGACAGCAGGCGCCACCACGGCGAGGAGCCCGAGTGCCAGAGCTCGAGAGGAGCCCCCACCCCTGCACTGGAGAAAGCTCACACATAACGAAGACCCAGCACAGTCACACAAGCGAATAAATAAGAGCAATTAAAATTTAATTTAAAAGGAACTAAATTTTAATAAAATTAAAATTTATCAATTAAAAAAATACTTAAAAAAAATCCCCAAACCTTACTTCTAAAACGAGAGATTCAATTTCTACACATTAGCACCAAGACAGGCGAGGATAAACTGCACTTCCTTTCCACTGCTGCTGCTGCTGCTGAGTCGCTTCAGTCGTGTCCGACTCTGTGTGACCCCACAGACGGCAGCCCACCAGGCTCCCTCGTCCCTGGGATTCTCCAGGCAAGAACACTGGAGTGGGGTGCCATGTCCTTCTCCAATGCATGAAAGTGAAAAATGAAAGTGAAGTCGCTCAGTTGTTTCTGACTCTTAGTGATCCCATGGACTGAGGCCCACCAGGCTCCTCCGTCCCTGGGATTTTCCAAGCAAGAGCGCTGGAGTGGGGTGCCACTGCCTTCTCCGTCCCTCTCACTAGCTGACCTTAAAGACTTTGAGAACATCCCACCACCACCTTGTTCTTCAAGTCCAACCTCAAAATAATGCTGGCACACAGTGGGTCACGACCCCTTCATGGAGTGACAAAACCTTGGGTTTTGTGCTTGTGCATACAAGTCTTGGGTTGCTGGAAGCCCGCGAGAGTGACTGGGGCCCCTTCAACAGCCACGTGACTGTGCAGGTCACGGAGCCTCTGGGTTAGACAGCCAACACCTCCTGCTCCTGGGGTCACCACGGGGCACACGCAATGCTGAGCTGCTCACCACTGTCCAGGCTCAGGTGCCCCTCAAGCACAGGAGCCTTTGCACGACCCAACCCCAGGTCACAGGCAGCCCAGGAAGGAGCCACGTCCTCCAGAGGCAATGCCTGTGGGTGCCAGGTGCCCACCCTGGGTCGAGGACCCAGCAGCTGTGCAGAGTGCCAGCGGCCTATGGAACAGAAGATGCTGGGTGCGAAGGGGGAGTTACCTGGTGTAAGTGTTCAAAACCCGGTCAGCAGGCTGACGATCTCGTTGGCTTCCAGGTCCTCTGCCGCGAGGTCCTGCATGCGTGCGCTCAGGGCCTGGTGGTAGGTGCGCAGCAGGCTCCGGAAGATCTCGTAGTGCGGCGGGAAGCACTGCGCCAGCAGGTTCTTGGCAACGATGAGGTCGTCCAGCACGTACTTCCGAATGATCTCCAGGTGGCGCACAAGCCACATCCTGTCCGACTCCCTGGTGTCCGCCTGCGTGCCCTCGATCCTGGTGGTAACTGTTCTATCCAGGATGGTGAACATCTTCTCCTTCCAGCTCTTGGGTCTCCCGGGAGGCACGAAGCCAGTTTGCTTTTTCCGGTCAAGTATGCGCCGGTCAATCTTCTCTTCCCTTTCGATGATCCTGACGACAGAGACGAGCAAGGTGGGGTCGCGGCGCACGGTGACCAGTGACCTCTGCAGCACCATCCACAGCTGCTTGGCCAACTCGTCGGACAGCCCCTGCGTGCTCCCGAAGTAGCTGTGGATGAGGGTCATGTCACGTGTGTTCCCGCTGTCCATGCGGTACTGCTCGTACATCAGCCCGTCCCGGGAGCACTCCAGGTCCATCAGCTTCCGGTGGGCCTGCAGCAGCTCCCCGTGCTCGATGAGGTCCTGCGTCTCCCTCACGATCTCGGGCACTGGGGGGAAGGCAAAGATGGCACCGTGAAACACCAATGCGGGACAGCATGGGGTGCCAGGACGGCGGCAGGCAAGGGCAGCCAGCAACCCGCCCCCACTGAACAACCACCACACGCACAGGACTGGGGTGAGGGGCCACACTGTGGGGCTGTGGAGGCCACTGAAGGCTCACACCTTCCAGGGAAAGGCATGAACAGTGCTTCAGCTGTCAGCACAGCACAAAAGCAGAAACTGACCGCAAATGACCAGGAGAGGCACAGGCTTGAAAGACCTGAGAAGACTTTAAGTTTACACACAGCCTGGTCCTCAAAAGAGAGCTAGCCGAAGACAGTCAAAACAGCAAAAATAATAAATAAAATCTGGCACCCTGGCAACAAGGGGCGTCTTGACTCCCAGAGCTACGTGCAAATTAGAGTCAAACGTCCACTGCTCAACAACAGCGCAAGGCAAACAGAGATGGAGGAGAGAAGACGGAGTCAAAGAAAAAAAAGAAGCAGAAACCACCCCTGAGAAGGACTAGGCAGCGGACCAGACAAGGGCTCAAGATGAGCTCTTCAACACGCTCAGGGAACTAGAGGCAAACGTGGACAAATGGTGACTGAACGAGAAATTTACTTGAGATTCTCAGAACAGATTTGAGTGAGCAGAAGAATGAATCAGCAAACTTGAAGACAGGACAAAGAAAGCTATCAATCATGAGGCTGAAAAGGAAGAAAAGCTAGAGAAGAGAGGACAGAGCCTCAGGGGCCTGTGTTTCTCCACTGGGCTGGCCCAAGGGCACACGCGGGAGCCGAGGCACGGGAGCGGCGGGCATGCGTGCCTCCCAGGGGCCGCGTGCCTCCCAGCTGAAGGGCCGCAGGGACCTGCATCGCGCAAGCTCACTGGCACCACTGTCCCAGCGTCATCTGTTCACTTCACGTCTCTGTGTCACAGTTTATTCTTTTATTATCTTAAAACATTTCACATCTACAGGACATTCCATCTGAGCGCAGAATACGCTCTCGTCTCACGCACACACTCCAGGACAGGCCACATGCGCTGGCGAAGTCCCCGCATCCACGCCCGCTCTCTGTGGCCCTGTGGCCTGTAGCCTGCCAGGGTCCTCCATCCACGGGACTCTCCAGGCAAGAACACCAGCCAGGGAGGGGCTGCTGTGCCCTCCTCCAGGGCATCTCCCGGCCGGGGGGCCCAGCCCAGGTTGCCTGCGGCGGCCCTGGCAGGCGAGTCCTCACCACTAGCGCCGCCTAGTATGAACCGAGCCCTGGAGACTTAACAAAACTGAAACAGCACCAAGTGTCTTTTCTGACCAGGAGGTTATAGATTAGAAATAAATTACAGGAAAAACTGCAAACAACATGAACACATGGTGGCTAAACAACATGCTCTAAATAACTAAGAAAGCACTGGGGAAACTAAAAAATACACAGAAACAAATAATGACAAAAAACACAGCCACCCAAACCTAAGGCATGCAGCAGAAGCAGTTCTAAGAGGGAGGTCTGCAGGAATTCAGCCCTATCTCAAGAAGCAAGAGAAGTCTTAAGCAACCCAACCTCACACCTAAAGCAACTGGAGAAAGAATAACAAAACTCAAAGTTACTAGAGAAAAAAAATTATAAAAATCAAAGAAGTAAATGAAATGAAGAAAATAATAGCAAAACTCAATGAAACTAAAAGCTAATTCTTTGAGAAGACAAACAAAATTGACAAACCTTTAGCCAGATTCATAAGGAAAAAAGGGAGAGGATTCAAATAAAAGAATTAGAAATGAAAATGGAGAAACTATCAATACAACTGACACTGCAGAAATACAAAGATCATAAGAGACTACTGTCACCAACTATACGTCAATAAAATGCAAAATCTAGAAGTGAGCAAATTCTTAGAAAGGTGCAACCTTCTAACACTGAGCCAAGAAGAAGTAGGCAATATAAACAGACCAATCATAAGTGATGAAATCGAAACTATAATTAAAAATGTTTCAACAAACAAAAGTCCAGAACCAGACAGCCTCTCAGGCAAATTCTACCAAACATTTAGAGAAGAGCTAACACTCATCCTTCTCAATCTCTTCCAAAAAATTGCAGAGGGAGGAACACTTTCAAATTCATTCTTTGAAGCCATCATCACCCTGATACCAAAACCAAAGTTTAACAAAAAAAATTACAGACCAATATCAGTGATAAACATAGATGAAAAAATCCTCAACAAAATACTAGCAAACAGAATCCCACAATGCATTAGAAGCATCATTCACCATGACCAAGTCGGAGTTATCTCCGGGATGCAAAGATTCTTCATATATGCAAATCAATTAATGTCATGCACCATATTAACAAATTAAAGAATAAAATTTGTATGATCCTCTCAACAGATGCAGAAAAAGGTTCTGACAAAATTCAAAACCATTTAAGATAAAAACTCTCCAGAAGGCGGGCAAAGAGGGAATCTACCTCAACACAGTAAAGGCCACATACAACAAACCCAGAACAACCATCATCCTCAAAGGCGGGAAAACTGAAAACACCTCCTCTAGGAACAGGACAAGGGCGCCCACTCTCACCACTATTACTCAACACAATTTTCGAAGTCTCAGCCAGGGCAATCAGAGAAGAAAAAGAAACAAAAGGAATCCAAAGTGGAAAAGAAGACGTAAAACCGTCACTGTCTGCGGATGACACAACACTATCATATTCCCAGAAAACCCTACAGATGCCATCAATTAGAGCTAATCGACGAATCTGGTAAAGTTGCAGGATACAAAATCAACGAACAGAAAGCTCTTGAATTATTAAGGAGACAATCCCATTTATCATTTTATCCGAAGAACAACATACATACAAATAAGCCAATCCAAGGGGACAAAAAAAAGAAATGCAACAAGGCAAAGTGGCTGTCTGGGGAGGCCTTGCACATAGCTGAGAAGAGAAGAGAAAGGCAGAGGGGAAAAGGGAAGACACACCCAAAGGAATGCAGAGTGCCAAAGAAGAGCCAGGAGACAGGAGAAAGCCTTAAGTGAACAATGCAAAAAAAACCAGAAGAAAACAAGAGAATGAGATTTAGTGATCTCTTCAAGAAAACTGGAGATACCAAGGGAACACTTCATGCAAAGATGGGCACGATAAAGGACAGAAACAGCAAGCACCTACAGAAGCAAACTGGATTAAGAAGAGGTAGCAAGAATACAAAGAACTGTACAAAAAAGGTCTTAATGACCTGGATAACAACGATGGTGTGGTCACTCACCTAGAGCCAGATATCCTGGAATGCGAAGTCAAGTGGGCCTTAGGAAGCATCACTACAATCAATGCTAGTGGAGGTGATGGAATTCCAGCTGGGCTACTGAAAATCCTAAAAGATGATGCTGTTAAAGTGCTGTCCTCCATATGCCAACAAATCTGGAAAACTCAGCAGTGGCCACAGACTGGAAAGGTCAGTTTTCATTCCAATTCTAAAGGGCAATGCCAAAGAATGTTCAAAATACCAAATAATTGCACTCATTTCACATACAAGTAAAATAATGCTCAAATTCCTTCAAGCTAGGCTTCAGTAGTACGTAAATCAAGAACTTCCAGATGTTCAAGCTGGATTTAGAAAAGGCAGAGGAACCAGAGATCAAATTGCCAACATCTGCTGGATCACAGAGAAAGCAAGAGAGTTCCAGAAGAACGTCTACTTCTTCACTACGCCAAAGCCTTTGACTGTGGAGCACAACAAACTGTGAAAAATCCTTCAAGAAATGGAAATACCAGAACTCCCTACCTGTCTCCTGAGAAACCGCTGTGCAGGTCATGAAGCAACAGTTAGAACCGGACATGGACCATCAATCAGTCTAGTTCAAAATTGGGAAAGGAGTACATCCAGGCTGCATATTGTCACCCTGCTTATTTAACTTCTATGTAGAGTACATCATGTAAAATGCCAGTCTGGATGAAGCACAAGCTGGAATCAAGATTGCCAGGAGAAATATCAATAACCTCAGATATGCAGATGACACCACCCTTATTGTAGAAAGTGAAAAGGAACTGAGAAGCCTCTTGATGGAAGTGAAAGAGGAGAGAGAAAAAGCTGGCTTAAAACTCAACATTCAAAAAACTAAGTTCATAGCACCTGGTCCCATCACTTCATGGCAAATAGATGGAGAAACAGTGCAAACAGTGACAAATTTTTTATTTTTCTGGGCTCCAAAATCAAGGCAGATGGTGACTGCAACCACAAAATTAAGACACTTATTCCTTGGAAGAAAAGCTATGACAAACCTAAACAGAGTATTAAGAAGCAGAGACATCACTTTGCCAACAAAGGTCTGTTTAGTCAAAGCTGTGGTTTTCCAGAAGTCACGTGTATGGATGTGAGGGCTGGGCCATAAAGGCTGATGCTAGAGAGCTGAGGCTTTCCAACTGTACTGGAAAAGACCCTTGAGCGCCCCCTGGAGTGCAGGGGAGCTTTCTGCTGGCTCAGATGGTAAAGAAACTGCAATGCAAGGGACCCAGCTTCAATCCCTGGGCCAGGAAGATCCTCTGGAGGAGGAAACGGCAACCCATTCCAGTATTCTTGGCTGGGAAATTCCATGGACAGAGGAGCCTGGTGGGCTACAGTTCAGGGAGGTCACAAAAAGTTGAACAAGACTGAGTGACTAGTCACGGTGGGTGGACTGCAAGGAGACTGAACCAGTCAATTCTAAAGGAAACCAACTCAGACTATTCACCGGAAGGACTGATGCTAAAGCTCCAATATGCTAGCCACCTGATAGGAAGAGCCAACTCACGGGAAAAGACCCTGATTCTAGGAAAAACTGAGGGCAAGAGGGGAAGGGGGTGACAGAGGAGATGACTGGATGGCATCACTGACTCAATGGCCATGAGTCTGAGCAAACTCCAGGAGACAGAGAAGGACAGGGAAGCCTGGCGTGCTCCAGTCCAGGAGTGGGAAGAGTCGGACACCACGTAGCAACTGAACAAGAGCGACAATAAGGAGACAAACGAACTACACGCAGAAAGCTGTTGAGACAGCGAGGAAAGACCGCAGAGAAGACACGGACAGATGTAGAGATGCACCATGCTCTTGGGTAGGAAGAAGCAATATTGTGAAAATGACTGTACTACCCAGAGCAACGCACAGACTCAAGGCAATCCCTATCAAATTACCTGGCATTTCTCACACAATTAGAACAAAAAATTCCGCAGTCCTTATGCAAACACAAGAGTGGTACAGAACCCACCTACCAATGCAGGTTAGATGGGAAAGACACGGGTTCAGTCCCTTGGCCTGGAAGAGGGAAATTACAGCTATAAACAGTTACATTAAAAAGGAAGAAAGATTTCATATCAACACCTAAGTCTACAACCTAAGGAACCAGAAAAAGAATAAGGTAAACCCTCACCTATAATGGAAAAGAATGTGAAAAAGAACAGAATACACACACATATCTGTGTAACTAAACTGCTTTCCTGTAACCAGAAACTAACACAAATTGTACATCAACTGTATTTAGTTTTTTTAAATATTCTCCCAATCCCAAAGAAAGGCAATGCCAAAGAATGTTCAAACTACCACACAATTGCACTCACCTCACACACTAGCAAAGTAATGCTCAAAATTCTCTAAGTCACGCTTCAACAGTATGTGAACCGAGAACTTCCAGATGTTCAAGCTGGATTTAGAAAAGGCAGAGGAACCAGGTCAAATTGCCAACATCCGCTGGATCACTGAAAAAGCAAGAGAGTTCCAGAAAAACATCTATTTCTGCTTTATTGACTACGCCAACACCTTTGACTGTGTGGATCACAATAAACTATGGAAAATTCTGAAAAAGATGGGAATACCAGACCACCTGACCTGCCTCCTGAGAAATCTGTATGCAGGTCAGGAAGCAACAGTTAGAACTGGACATGGAAAAACAGACTGGTTCCAAATCAGGAAAGGAGTGTGTCAAGGCTGTATACTGTCACCCTGCTTATTTAACTTCTATGCAGAGTACATCATGGGCTGGAAGAAACACAAGCTGGAATCAAGATTGCCAGGAGAAATATATCCATCACCTCAGATATGCAGATGACACCACACTTATGGCAGAAAGCAAAGAAGAACTAAAGACCGTCTTGATGAAAGTGAAAGAGGAGAGTGAAAAAGCTGGCTTAAAACTCAACATTCAAAAAACAAGGATCTTGGCATCTGGTCCCATCACTTTATGGCAAATAGATGGGAAAACAATGAAAACAGTGACAGACTTTATCTTCTTGGGCTCCAAAATCACTGCAGATGGTGACTGTAGCCATGAAATTAAAAGACACTTGCTCCTTGGAAGAAAAACTATGACCAACCTAGATAGCATATTAAAAAGCAGAGACATTACTTTGCTGACTAAGGTCCATCTAGTCAAGGCTATGGTTTTTCCAGCAGTCGTGTATAGATGTGACAGTTGGACTGTAAACAAAGCTGAGCACCAAAGAATTGATGCTTTTGAACTGTGGTTTTGGAGAAGACTCTCGAGATCCCTTTGAATGCAAGGAGATCAAACCAGTTAAACCAAAAGGAAATCAGTCCTGAATATTCATTGGAAGGACTGATGCTAAAGCTGAAACTCCAATACTTTGGCCCACTGATGCAAAGAACTGACTCACTGGAAAAGACCCTGATGCTGGAAGAGACTGAAGGCAGGAGGAGAAGAGAACAACAGAGGATGAGATGGTTGGATGGCATCACTGACAAGATGGACATGAGTTTGAGTAAACTCCGGGAGTTAGTGATGGACAGGGAGGCCTGGAGTGCTACAGTCCGTGAGGTCGCAAAGAGTTGGACACGACTGAGCGACTGAAGTGAACTGAAAGGAAAGAAAGCTAAACCTGAACACCCAAAAAGGATGTCCTTTTCATTATAGGGGACTGGAATGCAAAAGTAGGAAGTCAAGAAACACCTGGAGTAACAGGCAAATTTGGCCTTGGAATGCGGAATGAAGCAGGGCAAAGACTAATACGAGTTTTGCCAAGAAAATGCACTGGTCATAGCAAACACCCTCTTCCAACAACACAAGAGAAGACTCTACACATGGACATCACCAGATGGTCAACACAGAAATCAGATTGATTATATTCTTTGCAGCCAAAGATGGAGAAGCTCTATACAGTCAACAAAAACAAGACCAGGAGCTGACTGTGGCTCAGATCATGAACTCCTTATTGCCAAATTCAGACTTAAATTGAAGAAAGTAGCAAAAACCGCTAGACTATTCAGATATGACCTAAATCAAATCCCTTATGATTATACAGTGGAAGTGAGAAATAGATTTAAGGGCCTAGATCTGATAGAGTGCCTGATGAACTATGGACGGAGGTTCGTGACACTGTACAGGAGACAGGGATTAAGATCATCCCCATGGCAAAGAAATGCAAAAAAGCAAAATGGCTGTTTGGGGAAGCCTTACAAATAGCTGTGAAAAGAAGAGAAGCGAAAAGCAAAGGAGAAAAGTAAAGATACAAGCATCTGAATGCAGAGTTCCAAAGAATAGCAAGAAGAGATTTTCCCAGTACTGTATGCTAAATAATGTATGCCTCTTCGTTGATTCGCAATGTCATTGTTAGAGCGTATTAAGCTCTCCATGGATCTATTGCAAACTGTCTACTCTGTTCTGTTGGTTTATTTGTTCTGGTGACAAGCTACTATGTATTTTTTATTACAATGGCTTGATAGGCTGTCAGTATCTAGAAGGGCAAGATTTTGTCTTGTTTCTTTTTTTAAAGTAATATTAGCTATTGGTGGCCTCTATTCTTAATCATAAATTTTAAAGTAAAATGATGAAGTTTCCCAAAAATCCCACTGGGATTTTGATGAGAATTTCATTAAATTTGTGGATTAATTTACAAGAAAGTAAATCTATATAATAATTGTCATCCCTTTCAAGATCACACTTTCTGTTATGGTTTTGAAATATATCCCATAGAGGTCTTAGATATTCTCAGTTTAAAACAAGATATTTCATGACTATGACATATATTTTATTATATCTTTTAGTCAGTTACTGTTGGTGTAGAAAAGTGCCATTGAGTCTTGTAAGTTGATATTGCATCTGACATAATTACTGAACTCCTGTTAATTGTAATAATTTGTTGGTTACTTTTTTATATTATAATCATGACTGCTAGAATGAATGACAATTTTCTCCCTTTCCTTCCAATCCTTATACTCTTGTTTGGTTTTGGTTTTTTCCTTAAAACATTAGCCAGGCCCCCTACTATTATTTCAAAAGATAGTAGTAATAGAAGAGTATCTATGTTTTCCTGATCTCAGAGAGAATTAGTTTCTCCAATAGATAATGTTATTTCTAGTATTTGATACATAACCTTCACCAAATTAAGGAAATCCCCATTACACTTGCTTTGCCTAGTTTTCATCTTAAGTAAGCACTGAACTTTATCAAGTAATTTTTCTGTATAAAATAAAATAATTTTATTATTTATCTCCTAATTCTATATAGGTAGTGAATTTCACTGGAGGATTTTGTGATGTTGGATGGTAATTTGGCTTTTGGGGTTAAACTCTCCTTGATCATGCTGTATTTTAATACATTGCTGAATTCAGTTAACTAATACTTTATTTAGGATTTTTTAAATCTATATTTAAAAAGAAAATAGACCTATTATTTTCTAGTTTTGGATTATAATTGTCTCATAAAATGATCCAGACAGCTTTCCTTTCTCCTTCCTTTCTGGAACATTTTATACAAGATCAATACTTGGATCTTCTGTGGAATTAGTAGAAGTCACCTTTAAAGTCATCCAGAATAACAGCTTTACTCACAATGGCTAAAAGGTGGAAGGAATCCAAATGTTCATTAATTGGTGAATAGGTAAGTAAAATGTAGTACATATATGTGACAGAATATTATTCAGCTTTAAAAAGGAAAGGATTCTGACGCACACTGCAATGTGGATGAACACTGAAGACACGTCAGTCACAAAATGACAAATACTGTATGATTCTACTCACATGAGGTATTTAGAGTAGTCAAACTCATAAGGACAAAAAAAAAAAATGATAGTTGCCAGGGGGATGGGGGTGAGGATTTTAATGGGTACAAAATTTCCACTGCAAGATGAAAAGTTTAGTGGGTGTATGGCAACACAACGAAGTGAATTATACCAACTTGGGTGTGTGTGTGTGTGTGTGTCCCACACGCACCCGCTTAGTCAAGTCCGACTCTCTGTGACCCGGGCTGCTACTGGCCAGTATCCTCTGTCCATGGGATTCTCTGGGCAAGAATATTGGAGTAGGCTGCCATTTCCTCTTGCAGGGGATCTTCCCGACCCAGGAGTCAAACTCGCGTCTCCTGCATTGGCAGGAGGATTCTTTACCACCAATCCACCTAGAAAGCCCTGAATTATACCAAACTATACTACTTTAGTACTTATGCGAAGAGTTGACTCATTGGAAAAGACCCTGATGCTGGGAGGGATTGGGGGCAGGAGGAGAAAGGGACGACCGAGATGAGATGGCTGGATGGCATCACAGACTCAATGGACGTGAGTCTGAGTGAACTCCGGGAGTTGGTGATGGACAGGGAAGCCTGGCGTGCTGCGATTCATGGGGTCGCAAAGAGTCGGACACGACTGCGCGACTGAACTGAACTGAACTGAACTGTACTACTTTAAAATGGTTAAATTGATCAATTTTACATTATATGTATTTTATCAAAATTGTAAAAATCATCTAGGGCTGAGTCTTTGGGGAAGAAGAGTTTTTTCACTACAGTGTCAATTTCCAAACACCTTTTGATTTATTGAGGCTTACATTTTCTTCCTAGGCCATCACTGGAATACTTTTAGAAATTTACACATTTCATCTAGGTTTTCAATTATATTAGCATACAATTGTTGATCATTCCTTTCTATTGTTTTTAATATGTTGTATCTAGTTTTATTTCACCATTTCACTAGGGATGTCATTTTTATTTTCCTCTTTTTTTCCTTGATTGTTCTTTCCAGTTTTCTGGTTTCCTTAACTTCTAATTTTATCATTTCTTATTTTATTACTGCCCTTCTAATTTGTTTAATTTTTATCATATTGTTTAATTTTCAAATACATGGAGTTTTAATTCTGATTTTACTGCATTTGATTGGGAAACACAGATTGTCTGATATTAAGCAAATGGAACTTACTAAGGTTTTTTTAATGGCCTGAAACCTTGCTACATAAGATGTAGTCTGGACTAGTAGTACTAACATCTTCAAGAAGATTGTTAGAAAAGCAGAAACTCGGGTGTTTTCCCATCAACTGAAATAAAAATTGCCTTTTACCAAGACTTTTATGATTTGTATGAAAATTACAAAGTGTAAGAAGTATTGGCCTAAAATTTGAGCAAATGAAGCATCTCACTTAGGAATATCTACACTGTTCTGAGGTCCTATTTCTCAGTTGCTCAGTCATACCTGACTCTGCAACCCCATGAACTATGGCCCTCTGGTCTCCTCTGCCCTATCACTCTGGTTTCCTACCTGGGATTTCCCAGTCAAAATACCAGAGTGGGTTGCCATTTGCTTCTCCAGGGAATCTTCCCAATCAAACCCGCATCTCCTACATTGGCAGGCAGACTTTTTACCGAGCCACCAGGAAAGCCCATTCTAAGGGTCTAGTAATGTTTTATTTCTTAATCAGAATGCAGGTATATGGGTATTTATTTTATTATTTTTAAAGTACAGAGATACATTTTACATACTTATTTGAATGTATATTTTGAATGCATTCAAAGAAATTTACCTGCGTGGGTATGAGCAATGCAAATAACCTAATCATACCTACGACAGGATGAACTTGTGTTATGCAGATTGCTTCACACAAGCCCAGGGAACTTCATTACTAGTTCCAGTTCCTTGTGACTAACAAGCTGCTTTTTATTTATGAGATGCAAGATGCATCTCTACATTCAGAAAAAATTTTTAAATGGGCAGATATGAGGTTCAGAACAGATATTTTTAGAAACATGGTATTTACCAGGCTTGAGCTGGGAATCTTGCAAGTTGCTGGTTGCCAAATATACAGTCATGTTTGTTAAGTAGAGAGCCTCAAACCTAAAATCCGTGATCTTTCCTTTTATTTTTCAGCCTATGGTGGTAGAAAAAGATGCTGGAACAACTCAGGGCGCTGCAAAAAAAAATGCGCTGCTGATGAAGTAATAAGAGGAGTATGTAAGAATCGTCAATCCTGCTGTGTTTCACAACTAGTGGTTTTCGTCAAGGAAATTGTCACTTCTTCCCCATCCTCGAATGGTTGGGAAGAAGAGGCTATGGATAGAATTGTATCAGTATCATCTACTTCAACCTCCTGGGAATAAATAACAAGAATAAAGAAGATTAAAAGTCTGACCCAGCCCTGAAAACCATATTTCTCTCCCATATGTTCTTCAAAGCTCACGACTTCCTCTTGACCATCACTCTCCCTATCTTCAAAGTGATAGCTTAAGTTGTATAGATCAATGCACTGAAAAATATCACAGTCACCCACTCCCACCCTCCATCAATGTATAATTCTAGATAAAAGGCTGTGTAAAGAAGTCCCCCAAATTTCCAGCATTTCCAGTGGATAAACTCCTTGGTGCTTTTCTTGAAATTTCAAATTATTTCCACAGTTTTAATCAATTTTTAGTGTTCCTAGTTTGTAGTTTAGCTATGCACAGCCTTAATTACTTGAAGTATTCCAACTCTGATCTTTCCATTTGTCCTTCTGCCTTCTCAACAAGTGTTTTGGAATACCAGAGGCACTCCTTGTGTTAGTCCTGCCCCTCAATGGCAGCATAAATGGTGACAATAAAAATTCCAAGTCCTTGTGTTTAGGAGAGTAGTTCTAGGACACCAAAGGCTTTTTTTATAACAACAGATACCTCAGATGAAAGGGTACATTTTATAAATGCCTTAACAGTATCACTCACTGTAGGAAACTGGCTGGCCCAGGTATGAGCTACGAGGACTCCTTTTTACCCAAGTTGCTTCAAGGTTGGAATAGAAGTTATTGAAAAACTGGCTTCATAGACCCGTTTCCTTAACCAAGCCTCCATGGACTGGGATGATCTCTTAAGTAGGGGTGAAAAGGTGGGTCCTTTTGTCCACCTTATTGCTGAAAGCTTTGTCTCTCCCTGATGGCACAAACGTATATTCACACCCCATCTCTTCTCAGAAAGGTCCATGAAACTCTACCACATACTTCTAATTCTAATATTTTAAGTCTTTGAAAGGCTGAATCTCTGGTCTTCGGTATCTGCTAACTTAAATTCATGGTGCCTTCTTTCCTTGTGTGTTTTACCATCTGGGGGGCTTCCCTTGTGGCTCAGCAGGTAAAGAACTACCTTCAATGCAGGAAACCTAGGTTCAATCCCTGGGTTGGGAAGATCTCCTGGAGAAGAGAATGGCTACCCCCTCCAGTATACTGGCCTGGAGAATTCCATGGACAGTATAGTCCATGGGGTCACAAAGAGTTGGATACGAGTGAGTGACTTTCACTTTCCTTCACTTTTTAGTTTGGGGCTCTAATCTTTGCATTTTGCTTTATCTGAGTAAATTGTTGGATAGTGACCTAAAAGATTTCCCAGGTGTTTCAGTGGTTAAAAAAGAAAAAATCCACCTGTCAATGTAGGAGCCACAGGAGATGTGGATTCAACCCTTGGATTGGGAAGATCCCCCAGAGAAGGAAATGGCAACCCAGAATAGGAAAGATATCTTACCATGCAAAACTTAATCTCTCACTATGTTTTCCAATGGATGAGAAACACACAAGAGTGGCAGGTGCATGAATTTTAATAAAGGAGTATTGGCAGCAGATTGAGGATAGTGACCACTATCACTCAAGATACTTTTGGCCAGCGATTCTCTCGGCTCCAGTCATTTTTCCCTTCTTTGCCAGAAACATCTATCCTTACATAGGAAGGGAGGCAGCAAGGTTGATAATTTCTGCAATAGAAGTAGGGCTCTTCAGACTGTCTGCAAGCAGGTCTACAGATTCCCAAGTCACCCATGCATCGAAGCATGCGACGTCTGCCTGGGCAAAAAAAAAAAAAAAATAGAGATAGTTTTTATTTAGCAGTAACAAATCTGACAATTCAGGGAGCATAGTAAAAGCATAAAGAGCTAAAACAATAATAGGTACCATTTCACACCTGTTAAAGTGACCCAAACTCAGACTACTGAAAACAGTAAATGCTGGCAAGGAAGTGGAGCAATAGGAAGTCTCACTCATTGATGGTGAGAAAGAAAATAGCTTGGTGGTTTCTTACAAAACTAAGCATATTCTTACCCATGTGATCCTACAATTGCACTCCTTGTTCTGTACCCAAAAGACTTGAAACTTTATGTCCAGACAAAAATCTGCACACAGCTTTATTCATAAGTGACAACATTTGGAGGCAACCAAGATGCCCTTCAGTAGGTGAGAAGATAAGTAAACTAAGACACATCCAGACAATGGGATATTATGCAGCTCTAAAAAAAAAACAAAGAGCTATCAAGCTATGAATAGACATGGAGGAAGCTTAAATGCACATCACTAAGTGAAAGAAGCTGAACCAAGAAGCCTACCTAGTGTATAATCCAGCTATGTGACTTTCTGGAAAAAGATATGATAAAAAGATCATTGGTTACCAGGGATTGGAATGGGGGAAGAGATGAGTACGTAGGCACAGATGATGTGGGGGTGGTGAAGATAGTCTATGTGATACTATAATAGTGGATCCATGTCAATATACATTTGTCCAAATCCATAGAATGTACAGCCTTAAGAGTGAATCTCCATGTGAAACTATGGACTTGGGGTGATTATGATGGGCTAATGTAGACATGTCAATTGTAATAAATGCACAACTCTGGTGGCAGATGTTATAACAGAGGAGCCTTGAATGAGTAGGGGCAGACAGCGTATGGGAAATCTCTGTCCCTTCTTCTCAATTTTGCTGTGAACCTAAAACTGGCTTAAAAAAATAAAACCCGTTTTAGTGAATACCTTGAAATAAATAAAGCTGCTATAAACACTTGTCTATAGGTTTTTGGAACTACATTTTCATTTCTCTGAAATATATGCCCAAGAGTGCATTTACTGTGTAGTATAGTCATTATATATTTAGTTTAGTGGTTGTACCATTTAACATTCACTCAAGAGATGTATCTGAGTCTTCCCTGGTGGCTCAGAGGTTAAAGCATCTGCCTGCAGTGCAGGAGACCTGGGTTTGATCCCTGGGTCGGGAAGATCCCCTAGAGAAGTAAATGGCAACCCACTCCAGTATTCTTGCCTGGAGAATCCCATGGGTGGAGGAGCCTGATGGACTACAGTCCACAGGGTTGCAAAGAGTCGGACACAACTGAGCAACTTCACTTTTACTTTCACTTTCAAGAGATGTATAAAAGAATCAGTTTTTCTGCATCATGGCTGGCATTTGGTATTGTCACTACTTATAATTTTAATTGTTCTAATAGATATGTAAGGAATCTCATTGTGGTCTTAATTTAATTTGCATTTTTCTAATTGCTAGTGATGTTGAGCATCTTTTCATGTGCTCCTTTGCCGTCTGTATAACCTCTCCAATCTTGTCACGTTTTTCTTCCAATTGGATTGTATCTTTTTTCTGTTGAGTTTTGAGAGTTGTTTCTCTATTCTAGATACAAATTCTTTGTCACATAAGTGGTTTGCAAATATTTCACCCAATTTTTTTTCCAATTATTAATTTGTCTTTTCATCTATCCTTTTCATAGGATCTCACAGAGTGAAAGTTTTAAATTTGAATTGAATCTATTTTTTTTTTCTTTTACAGATTATGCTCTTCATCTCTAAGAACTCTTCACCTAGCCCTAGGTCTGAACATTTTTCCTGTGTTTTCTTCCAGAAGTTTACATTTTACTTTTAAATCTATGATACACTTTGGGTTAATTTTTGTGTAAGTTGTTAGGTTTATGTTGAGAGCCTTTTTTCTCTGCCTACAGACTTCCAACTGCTCCAGCAATATTTATTGAAAAAGATATTTTCTTCTATTGAAATACTTTCGCACATTTGTGAAATATCAGTTGGTTGCACTTGTGTAGGGCTATTTCTGTTCAGTTGAACTGTGTGTCTATCTCTCCATCGTGACCACACAGTCTTGGTTACTTTAGCTATCTAAGTCTTAAAATCTGGTAGAATAATTTCTCCACGTTTGTTCTTTGTTTTAGCTACTCTCATTCCTTTGCAAATTTCTCTACAGACCAAATATAGAGCAGACAGTCTTATCTGTATCCACAATAAACCTTACTGGAATTTTGATAGAAATTGTATAAAATGGATCTATAAATTTAAGGAGAATTTACATCTTTCCTAGCTGAATCTTACAATCTATAATCACAGTGTGTCATTTATTTATATCTTCTTCGACTTTTTATCTACATTCTGTAATTTTCAGCCTACAATTTCTGTACATGTTTTATTAGATATTCACTTAACCATCTTATTTTTTGGAATGATTGTGACTGATGTGTTTTTAATTTTTCAGTGTTCATATGATCTGTGATAGGACATAGCAATATAACTAATTTTTAAATTTAATTATTTTTAATTGGAGAATAATTTCTTTACAATGTTGTGTTCATTTCCGCCATGCATCAACAGGATCAGCCATAGGTATACACATGTCCCCTCCCTCTAAAACTTCCCTCCCACCTCCCACACTATCCCACTCCTCTAGATTGTCTCAAAGCACCATGCTGAGCTCCCTGTGCTATACAGCAACTTCTCATTAGCTATCTATTTTACAAATCCATGCCTGTATGCTAAGTTGCTTCAGTCGTATCTTACTCTTTGCGACTCTACAGACTGTAGCCCGCCAGGCTCCTCTGTCCATGGGATACTCTAGGCAAGAATATTGGAGTGGGTTGCCATGCCCTTCTCCAGAGGATCTTCCCAGCCCAGGGATTGAACTCGCATCTCTTACATCTCCTGCATTGGCAGGTAGATTCTTTTCCACTAGTGCCACCTGGAAAGCCCATTTTACAAATGATAATGTAAATATTTTACAAATGGTAATGGCACCCCACTCCAGCACTCTTGCCTGGAAAATCCCATGGACAGAGGAGCCTGGTAGGCTGCAGTCCATGGGGTCGCTAACAGTCGGACACGACTGAGCGACTTCACTTTTCACTTTCATGCATTGGAGAAGGAAATGGCAACCCACTCCAGTATTCTTGCCTGGAGAATCCCAGGGATGGGGGAGCCTGGTGGGCTGCTATCTATGGGGTCGCACAGAGTCAGACACAACTGAAGTGACTTAGCAGCAGCAATGTACATATTAAAAATGGTAATGTATATAAAAATGAAGATTAATTCTTTGTTGGTTGCTTCATTTGCAATCATTTTCTCTCATTCTGAGGGTTGTTCAGTTTCCTTTGCTGTGCAAAACCTTTTAAGGTTAATTAGACTCCATTTATGGGCTTCCCTGGTGGTCATATGGTAAAGAATGGCCACTCTTTCAGTTTGTCCCACCCTCTCCTTCCCTCACTGTGTCCATAAGTCTGTTCTCCGTGTCTGAGTCTCTATTCTTGCCCTGCAAATAAGTTCATCACTACCATTTTTCTAAATTCCATATATATGTGTTAATATACAGTATTTGTTTTTCTCTTTCTGACTTACTTCACTCATACAACAGACTCTAGGTTCATCCACCTCACTGGAACTGACTCAAATTTGTTCTGTTTTATGGTTAACACTCCATTGGATATATGTAGTACAACTTCTTTATCCATTCATCTGTCGATGGACATCTAGTTTGATTCCATGTCCTGGCTATTGTAAATAGTGTTGCAATGAACATTGGTATACATATGTATTTTTAAATTGTGGCTTTCTCAGCTGGGTCATATGGTAGTTTTATTCCTAGTGTTTTAGGAATCTCCATATTGTTCTCCATAGTGGCTGGATCAATTTACATTCCCATCAACAGTGCAGGAGGGTTCCCTTTTCTCCACATCCTCTCCAGCATGTATTTTTTGTAGATTTTTTATGATGGGCATTCGGACTGGTGTGAGGTGATACTTCACTGTAGTTTTGCTTTGCATTTCTCTAATAATAAGTAATGTTGAGCATTTTTTTTTCATGTGTTTATTAGCCATCTGGATGTCTTCTTTGGAAAAAATGTCTATTTAGGTCTTCTGCCCATTTTTTGATTGGGTTGTTTGTTTTTCTGATGTTGAGTTGCATGAGCTGTTTATATATTTTGAAGATTAATCCTTTGTCAGCTGCTTCATTTGCAATTATTGTCTCTCATTCTGAGGGTTGTCTTTTCATCTTGTTTACAGTTTCCTTTGCTGTGCAAAAGCTTTCAAGTTTAATTAGGTTCCATTTGTGGGCTTCCCTGGTGGCTCCTATGGTAAAGAATCCACCTATAATGCAGGAGACCCCAGTTCGATCCCTGGGTTGGGAAGATCCTCTGGAGAAGAGGATGGCTACTTACTCTAGTATTCTTGCCTGGAGAATCCCATGAACAGAGGAACCTGGCGGGATTCCTCTTGCCTATGGGGGACCCCAGAGCCTATGGTGTCCCGAAGAGTTGGACACAACTGAGCAATTAACACTTTCACTTTCAGGTTCTATTTGTTTATTTTTGCTTTTATCTCCGTTACTCTGGGAGGTGGATCATAGATGATCTTGCTGTGATTTATGTGAAAAGTCTTCTATCTATGTTTTCTTCTAAGAGTTTTATAGTTTCTGATCTTACATTTAGGTCTTTAATCCATTTTGAGCTTATCATTATTTATGGTGTTAGGATGTGTTCTAATTTCATTCTTCCACACGTAGCTGTCCTGTTTTCCCAGCACCATTGAAGAGACTATTATTGAAGAGACTATCTTTTCTGCATTGTAGGTCTTGTCTCATTTGTCAAAGATAAGGTGCCCAGAAGTGTGTGGTTTTATCTCTGGGCTTTCTATCTTGATCCATTGGTTTATATTTCTGTTTTTGTGCCAATACATACTGTCTTGATGACTGTAATTTTGTAGTATAGTCTGAAATTAGAAAGGTTGATTCTTCCAGCTCCGTTTTTCTTTCTCAAGATTGCTTTGACTATGCGGAGTCTTTTGTGTTTCCATACAAATTGAGAAATTTTTTGTTCTAATTCTGTGAAAGATGCCACTGGTAATTTGATAGGGATTCCACTGAATCTATAGATTGCTTTAGGTAGTATCATCATTAGAAATACAGCTAACTTTTGTATGTTTATCTTGTATCCTGTGACCTTACTAAACTTACTCATTGGTTTCAGATTTTTTTCCAGATTCTCTTGTATTTTCTGCATAAATCATTATGACACCTGCAAATACAGTTTTATTCCTTCTTTTCTAATCTATATGCCTTTTATTTCCTTTTCTTGCCTTAATGCACTGTCTAGAACTCCCCAGAATTAAAAAGAATGAACCATTGATCCATATAATTTGGGTACATCTCAAGAACATAATATTGAGTGAAAAAATGTCAGTCTCAAAAGATCAAATATGATTCCATTTGTACAAGTCTTGAAATGACAAAATTATAGAGATGGGAAACAGATTAATAGTTATCAGGGATTAAGGGTAGTGACAGAGGTGAGGGCAAAGAGGAGAGTCTGTGCCACTAGAAAGGAATAGCAGGAGGGAGATCTTGTTGGTGACAGAAGAGTTCTGTAATCTTGATCACGATAGTGGTCACATACACTTGTGATGAAATGTCATGGAAGTAGGCACAGTCACTGCACCAGTGTCAGTTGTACCGCTGTACAAACAGAGGCTGCCTTGAGCTTAAGTTACACCAGCAGGCCTATGTATCAACCTGAAAAAAAGTCCAGGATGGACACCCAGTCTTCCTTGTTTTGGGGTCACAGTGCTTCTACAGCTGCCAGGTCAACCCCCCGACCCCAGGGGGCTCTGCTCTCCCTGGCCAAAGTTTCTACTCCTCCTCTTCATCTCTCAGCCTACAAGGAATAAAAAGAAAGATTCAAGTAGGCCTTCCAAAAGCAAAAACAACTCTTTCTGCCGTATCCCCAGAGAAAAGATCCCTTTCCACTTTCCTTGAGAAGAAGGGCCAATGTGAGATTTACATCCAAAGGAAGTGTACGCAGAAGAGTGCATTTGACATGGTAAAGCTATCAGGCCACCCTGCTTCAGCCTTTCTCCCCTGCAGAAAGGCCATGGCACTTCAGAAAGAAGTTTCAAAAGTGCTCAGACTACCCTCAAAGCTTTTGTTGGAGTCTTTGCACTTCTTAGCACCTGCACTCCTACTAGCCCCCATCACTGTGCCCCACTGCTCACTTATCACCATGACAACCTAACATCACCTTCAATGTTCCCGCAGCTCTCTCACCAGCAGCCAAAGAAAATCTGCTTATTTATCCCAGTATTGTCTTGGACCCACTTCTGAAAATGGATCACTTTTCCCTTCTTGGGCCTCAGTTTCCCAATCTGTGAAATGGGAAGACAGAGGAAAGTTGCCTAGACCAGAGATTCTCACAGTTTAGGGGCTATCTGGAATACAGGATGTTTGATAGGGAGTTGTGGGGTTTAGGGTTTTATTTCTCAAAAGAATAAAGAGAATTTTCAAAATTTCACATCCGTCCCAGAGACTGAAGTTCAGAGATTCAGACAAGGGAGTTATGTGTCTTCTGAAGACTTATGGTGACTCAACAGTGAGTTCCAAGACCTTTTTTCATCCCACCATTGTATCATTGTATCACTCCCATGGCTGTCTCTACTTAAAGTACAGAGGAGATTCTTAATAAATGTTGTTGACTGAGTGAAAAAGCCATGCCTCACAGTGAATTAATTTGGTGAGAGTATGACTGGCTGTGTGTGAAGAAGTTAACACCAAGCCCCAGGTATTGGAGAATCCCTAGGCTCTTCCCTTTCACACTGTGAAACCTATGTATTTTAAGAGCAAACTAATGAATAAATTATAAGAATCCCCTTCAGCAAGGCCCCAGAGCTGCTCTGCAACCTTCCTAATATGCCAGCTGGAGCCAAATTCACCTGAGACAGTGGGACTCTGATCCCTCTAGCCCAGAAAGGATCCCACCCTGAATCATGCTTGATGCAGCAGCTATCTATAAAACTCCTCCCACACACCAGATCCACTTGTACTTTCACATATGAATTCATAATTCACCTATTCATTCACCCAGGACACACTATGTCAAATCTGACCCAATTGCTGGGCTTAACAACAGGCATACTGATGTAAATAAGAGTGATCTCAACCCCCAAGGCTTTCCATCTGGTGTGTGTGTACTTGGGGATTAGTGAGAAGGGAACAGTGACGAATAATTATACAAGAACACGATACGTGCCCTAAGAATGGCTTGCTGTAGGCATCTAAAAACAACCTGGGAAGAAAGGACTGTGTTGGTCCCTGCAGCTCTGCAGATACCTACCTCACAGAGTTATTTCAGAGGAGTGACAGTTTGGTTCAAACTTTGTGATTTAACCGTTTGTCAAGTAGTTATTCTTTTAAATAAAAGCAATATATCTAAAATTAAAAAAGACAAACACTTTGTGAAGCCAGTCAGAACTCAGTTTGAACACCTCCTCTATCTTATCCTCTACCTTGGCTAATTATATCACCCCTCTAGACCTGTTTCTGCATCGGTAAGATAGGGATAATAAGAGGGTTGTGTAAGAATAGGACGATTTCAAGTCTATAAGCACCCATCACTGTGCCTGGCACATAAGAGTTGTCAATGACAACTATTTTATAGCTACTGTTTTATAATCATTAAGAAACAGTGAGACAGAGCTCTGATGCAGGCTTTTAATGGCAGGGGCATTTGGGCTTTGAAGGATGAGAAGGAGTTCATCACAGAGATGAGCCTAGTGATGGGGACAAGGTGAAGGGGAACCATGGACCAAGGCAGCAGGAGGGGCAGGAGAGGATGGTAAGAGCCGAAAGAGAAAGTCTGTGAGCAGCAGCCATGGGAAATGAAGCTGAGCTATCATTTCAATGAGTAAATTTATGTGCTTTATTCATCTTTAGTACTTGGAAACCTTCTGATTCTTTGGGCTGTGGTCTCTTGAGCATCAAAAGGCATGTCAGCCAGCTTCCCTAGAAATCCAAGGATTGAGTCTAAGTCTCTGTCCACCCCAGCTCATTCACTCCAAAACCAAGCCAACTGTTTCAGCCTAAAGCCGTTCCCACTCACTAGGGAGCAACTGTGTTTTGACTCCCCACACGTGCTCTGCAGTTCATTCCAGCTCCAATAGCCTTCCCTGCAACTGGCAGATGAAGAATTATGTTCAGGACTGCAATCATTACCCAACTGCTGTAGCCAAGCCCCAGAGATGTTTCTCTGCTAACTCTTAACACCCTTCCTGCCATTTCCCCACCCTCAATCCATTTGGAGTATCATTCATGATTGACAGACACAAGAAACAGATTTGCAAGTTTTAATGGAATGTAGGAACTAAAGAACAGGAAACAAAGTCATTTCTATACATGATTTCCACGTATCTTCCCTGTATTGACAAGTTTGGGCTTATCTGTCTCCTCTTGTCTCACTTGAGGAGTGGTCCAAGGGAGCATTCGATCAACGGTCATTGGTACGATTGTCAAATAACGACTAAGGATACAGCACCGTTTACGATTTGAGCAGCGTGTGACACTGTCTTCATCATTTTTGCACACCAACCGGCATTTTCCCTTCATCCAACATTCTTCCTCTGGGCATAGGAACAACCATTAAGTAGATGTTAGTATTCTTCAGCTGGATAGACAAGGGGAAGCAGAGGAGAGTAGGAGTTCAGGGGAGGAGTGGAGGGAGAGAGTTAACGCTAGACCCAGGCCCAGGAAAGGAGAGAAGAGATCTCACAAGGGGAGAGAATAGAGACAATTTTTCCAAGGTTGGGAACTCAAGGGTTTTAAGAAAGCCTTTTTCATAATCTCACATTTCTGTCTTTCTATCCCCCCACCTCCTACTCCTAATTTTGAGATCAAATGATGCCAATGAAGTTCCCACCCAACAGAGCTTGGGAATGATGGAAAAAGGACAGTGAACATCTGTCTTATTAGGGAATGGAAGAGATTCCCTCACATTTCCACAGACTCAGCTCTTTATCAGTTATCTATCTTAAACCCAACAAATCCCAACTCCAACCCAACTCAACTTCTAATCCTCCTTGACCCCATATTTACCCAATTCAAACTCAAATACCCAGGCCAATTTTAATTAGAGCTCCCAGCTTTACCCAACTCAATGCCCCTGGAGCCCTAACTCCCAGTCAAACTCAAGTCTAATCAAGTCACCAACTTCAATCCTAAGCAGCATTCCATCACCTAGCTGAACCTCAGGCACCTGAGCACCATCCAGTACCAACTCTCAACCTCAGTCCAAGCCCCAATCTAATCCCTAACACCAAATTCACTCAACTCAAAATTGCATACCCCCTCCAGCCTACTCCAAACCATCAAGGAAGCCCAACTCCTCGCCTCTGGCTCTGCCTCATTTTTCTGCTATTACTCCAATCCAAAGTCTTGCCACCCCATCACACCTCACCCTCAACCTTCAGTGTAATCTCCCAAACCCCCAAGAAGTCCCCAACCTGTACCAGACTCTTTACCGCTAAGCCCTCCTCCATGATGCCAGCAGAATACCAGCCTTCCCTTCAGTGTTAGGTACTCCAAATATCTCCATCCCCCTACCTTGGCAAAAAAAAAAAAAGAATCAGGGAAAGATGTGAACAGGAGATGATTATGAGAAAACCTCCCAAAACCACATGAACTGAGAAAGGGCTTCAGATGCCGCCCACAATGAGGGGAAGAGGAGGGAGAGACATTTATGACCAAGATCCCAGACATTTGAGAGACACTCGAATTACCTGATACCACTGGTTCCATGGCCAGAAGGATGGCAAGAAACAGGAAAAGAAACTTCATGACGGGAAGGTCACAGGAGAAGGACGTGGTTGTGCTGCAGGCTATGGAGAATAGAGCTGTCCTCTGCAGGGATGAGTCTTGTTTTCATTGGCAGGACCGTGGGCAGTGAATCACAGCAGAAGAGGATTTATATCAGATCAAACAAACCAAAGGACAATGTGTAGCAGATTCCACAGCAAAGCACGAGATGAGAGCATGGGAAGCATCCGTGCCAAAAGGGCTTTTCTCTCCTAGTAAGGAGACAAGCAAATTAAAGCCGTTTGGCCTTTTGAGATCTATGAAGGGATTAATCAATTAATGCATATCAAGACACATTTAATTCTTTTCTTTTTTAAATTAAATTTATTTGGTTTTAATTGAAGGATAATTGCTTTACAGTATCATGTTGGTTTCTGCCAAATATCAACATGAATCAGCCATAGGTATACATGTGTTCCCTTCCTCTTGAACATCCTTCCCACCTCCCTCCCCATCCCACCCCTCTAGGTTGTTACAGAGCCCCAATTTGAGTTCCCCAAAGTCATACAGCAAATTCCTACTGACTGTCTGTTTTACATATGGTAACGTATGTTTCCATGTTCCTCTCTTCATGCATCCCACACTCTCCTTACTCCCCACCCCCTGCCCTGTGTCCCTAAGTCAAAATATTTAATTTTTTTTAAATTCTTATTCTCAAGTTTCTAACAGAAAACTACACACGTGTATGTCTTTCTGAATCTTGAACTTGCCAATCTCATTCTCAGCTCAGACCCTTAGCATTTATAACTTGCTCTTCCTATAAAGTTCTTCCTTCAGACTGGCTCCTGTTCAGCATTCAGTCTTATTTTAAATGTCACTTCTCGGAAAGGCTTTTCCTGGTCACCTTAGATTAAGGGTACTCCCACACACACAGTAACTCTGTATATAATAACTTGTTTTGTGACCTTCATATAGTTACTTGTTCCTTTTCAATTTATTCTACATGATTAATCTTTGCCTCTCCCGTTAGAATGTCAGAAATTTGCTTTGTGATTCCAGTGCCCATAATAATATCACCTGGTGTATTAATCAGGATATTAATTCAACTGTTTTAACACATGATCTCCCCAAACAGTAATTCTAAGAGACAGACATTGATTTCTGTCTCATGTAAAAGAAATTTCTTTCTTATGTAAAAAGCTTCATCACTAAAAGCAAGGGCTTCTTTGGCAGCTCAATTGGTAAAGAGCCAGGCTGCAATGCAGGAGACTTGGGTTGAATCCCTGGGTTGGGAAGATCCCCAAATGGCAACCCACTCGAGTATTCTTGCCTGGAAAATCCCATTGAGAAAGGATCCTGGTGGGCTAGAGTCCGAGGGGTCACAAAGAGCTGGACATGACTTAGTGACTAAACCATAAACCATACCATTAAAAGTAAGGCACAAGATTCCTTCTGATTTGATGCTGTGCCATTCTTATCAGGCAGCTTCATTTGATGCTCTGGTTCTCACCATGAGTCCCCAGTGGGGCTATCAGGAAGAAGAGAAAGAAGGAAATGAAGTGCACCATTTTTCCTTTAAGGAACCCATCCAGAATCTGCACACATCACTTCCATTCCAGTCCATTGGCCAGAGCTCATTCAAACAGACAAATCTAGCTGGAAGGTAGGCTGACAATAGTTTCTTTATTCTGGGCAACCGTGGCTAGCTGAAGTTCAGGGGGTGTCTTACTAAGAAGAAGGGGAATCAGATACTAGGGAAGAGCTAGAAATTTCTGACACACTTGGCACATTGCAGATGCTTCAAAAATGTTGTAGACTAAGTAAATATCATACACATTGAATAAGGTTATAAGAAATAACCTAAAGGGGAGGCAACTCGAGTCATTCTAGAGTGTAGAGAAAGCATGTGGACTGTGCCTCTTCAGCCAAGCTTCAGAAGAAGCTGAATAAGAGCTGGACCCTTTAAGTACTATACACTACTGTATATAAACTAGATAACTAATAAGAACCTATTGCATAGCACAGGCAACTCTACTAAATATTCTGTAATGACCTATATGTGGATAGAATCTTAAAAAGACTGGATACATACATATGTATAACCGAGTCACATAAAAGGTGTGAAAGAAGAGAAACAACACTGAAAGTTGGAGCCCTCAGAGAAGACACTCTCTCCCAAGCTATGGGAGTGGCCACAATAACCAGCTAATTGGCACTGACCCTCTGCTAGGTTGGGCTTCCCTGGTGGCTCAGACGGTAAAGAATCCACCCTCAATGTGGGAGACCTGGGTTCGATCCCTGGGTTGGGAAGATCCCCTGGAGAA
The DNA here is from genome assembly GCA_006408695.1 of Aepyceros melampus. Classification (NCBI taxonomy): domain Eukaryota; kingdom Metazoa; phylum Chordata; class Mammalia; order Artiodactyla; family Bovidae; genus Aepyceros; species Aepyceros melampus. The sequence goes on along the minus strand of SJXQ01005281.1, from coordinate 291,571 downwards.
GGGAATGGGCACCCACTCCAGTATTCTGGCCTGGGGGATTCCACGGACAGTACAGTCCATGGGGTCACCAAGAATCGGGTACAACTGAGCAACTTTCACTTTCACTCTGCTAGGTTGGTGACAAGTATTTCACAAGTAGAGTCTCACTTCATCCTCACAAAACCAATAGAGTTCCTGCCTCATTGTTCTAGCTTGGACACTAAAGTACAGAAGCACAAGCAATTTGCCCAGCTCTGACCAAATGGGGATTTCAGGATTTGAACTCAGATCTGACTGGCTCCCAGTTATGGTATTTCTATCCACAACCTGGTCTCCCATTGTTTCTTCAGACTTGGAATAGCAAGGGTCCCTTCTAAGTGAGGAAGCCAGTCAAAAGGAAATCTTGAGTGATTCTTGCCTAGAAGAATTTGAAGAGCCTCTGTAGAAAGTAGGCATAGGTAAGATCAGAGAAATGAGGGTCTCTTGCTTGTGACCCTCCTCATTTTATAACAGGTTTATTGAAGTATAATTTACATGCCATAAAGCCCACTCATTAAGTGCACAAAGCAATGAATTATACAGAGCTGTACCACTGTCACTATAGTCAAATCTTGAATATTCCCATCACCCCCAAAATATCCCTCACACCCATTTGTAGTTACTACCCTTTCCTACCCCCAGCCATGTGGAACCACTGTTTATAAGAATACCATCAACTATGTATTAAATATCATCTGGAGTTAATCCCCACCAGGAGAAGATATGTATGACTATGGATGAAGCCATGGCTCAGGGGATAAAATGAATAAACCAGGGTCACTGAGGTGGTCAGGATTCAAACTCAGAACTCTCTCCAAAGGGTCCAGATCAAGAGGAAGATCCTGAAGAAATATATTTGTAAAGAGTGAGAAATGTATCATTTTTTAAGCTGAGGTGAAATATACTGTATAACAAGAGATATTGAAAATACAAAAGAAGACAGGGTTTCTGGTGGAGAAAAATTCTAGACAAGCCAAAGGGAATGGAGTCAAAGAATTAGATAAAAACACTGGACCTTAACAGAGGAAGACTTCTTTTGAGAGAAAGGGGGTTGGTTCATAGCATTGCTCTTAGAACCTGAAACTTTTATGTCAAAAGTGAAAGTCACTCAGTTTGTGTCCAACTCTTTGTGACCCCATGGACTGAAGTCCATGGCACTGTCCAGGCCAGAATATAGGAGTGGGTAGCCTATCTCTTATCCAGCAGATCTTCCCAATCCAGGAATCGAACCAGGGTCTCCTGCATTGCAGGCGGATTCTTTAACAACTGAGCTATCAGGGAAGCCTTTTTTTTGTCAAACAAACCTGAATTCAAATCCACCTCTGCGAGTTGCTATCTATGTGACTACTGTAGAGATTTGTCTGTTTTGGGTTTTTTGTCTTGCCTACCGTGCTGGTGGATTCTTGTCTCATCTGCCCATTTGGAGGGAATCCTGTCACCATAGCAGTCTTGTAGAGGGACAGTGTCACCTCCCAATCGTTTTCTTGCCTCTCTTGCAGCTGAGGTGTGAGCACATGGCCTAGGCTCAGCCAATTAGATTCCCTTTCTGTTCTTTGAATCAAGTGCTTGGGATTCCAGGAAGCAGTAACAGTGGAGGGCTTATCTTAGCAAAAGAACCCACCCACAATGAAAGCCAGTGCCCTGGGCAATAGGGAAGCATGGTAACTAGAGTGGAGTTCAGGGTCCCAAACAATGGGGTTCAACGGCAGCTCTATCCTCACTACTGGGTCTGAAGGCTGATTCTTCACCTTGGCTCTATCTACCCCACCATTTTCTCAGCTTGACTCCATGCATTCTCTGAGCTGCCAAATAGTCAAAGTTTCCTTCACTAAAAACCCCAACTGACGCAGTGAGCATGGGCAAATTGCTTAATCAATTTGGGGATGATAATCATAGGTACCTGGTGGTTTGCTGTGACCTTTAATGGTTATCCAGTGTTTAGTGCAGTGCACGGCTGGTAATAACACACTTTACTTACAATTTCTTTATTTTTTCTTTTTAATATTTATTTATTTATTTTTGGCTGCACTGGGTCAGCCTCGCTGCACACGGACTTTCTCTGTTTACCCTGAGCAGGGTCTACTCTTCATTGCAGTGCGTGGACTTCTCACTGCAGTGTCTTCTCTTGCTGCAGAGCATGGGCTTTGTTGCCCCATGGCATGCAGGATTTTCCCAGACCAGGGATCGAACCTGTGTACCCTGCATTGGCAGGAGGATTCTTAACCACTAGACAGCCAGAGAAGTCCCAATTTCTTTGTTTTGAGGTGAGAGAGAAAGGAATGGAAACCTTGAGTGGGTTCAGCTTCTACAGTCTCAGTGACAGTGAAGCTAAATTCCTCGGTGGGGTGGAGAGATGGGACTTGGAGAAAATGAATAGAAATGAATAATCTAGAGAAGCCACCATGGGTGATGGAGTCTGAGAGGGAAAAACCTGTGAGCAGGGCCAGGGCTGGACGGCCCAACAGGTAAACTGTACATCCTCAGGAATCCTGGCAAGGCACAGGCTAAAGATAAAGTCAAAAAATCTGAAAACCTGTTTTCGCTTCAGCCTAAGAACATGTTTTGTGTCATTCTTCAGAAGTACATTCTTTTTCCAGAGTTGCCTGTTGCTTGATTTTGAAAGCTACTTGGGCAGCACCATGAACTCTGTGCTTAAGGTCACTGGCTCTAGGTGTGGGCAGGACTTGCTCATGGGCAGTGGAGCTGCTCAGGCTGAGGGAATGTGGGGGCAGTATCCAGCTATGTGATGGAGATGCCAGGGGTTGGGTTTGGCTCAGGGTTAGGGGCTGAGCACCTTATTCTGTATCCTCGATGATATCAGTCAGTGAAAAAGATGGTTTAATTCAATGCTGCAGGACTCAGCATTGAATGAGACAACATTGCAAAATGTTGACAAGCTTGTATTCTGAAGTTAGATTCCTGGTTGCATCATCTTGGAAATTTTCATTAACTCTGTACCTGTTTCCTCAGCTATAAAGTGGGGTAGTAATAGTATTTTTTTCATAAGGTTGTTAATGAAGATCAAATGAGTGAATACTATAAAGCACTTAGAACACCACCTGACATTTAGTGACCGCAGTATTTGCTGTGGTTACTGAAATAACAGAGGATTCCAACCCAGATTCCAGGCCCTTCCTCTTTGCAATATTTCATAAGCCCCTATGAATCCTTGTATACACAGATTGCCCAAGAACCTCTGCAATGATTCAGAGACATGGCCTTGGCTGAGGTAATGAGAAATTGAAAAAGTTGGTTTAATTGCTATGGCACACTCATATTTGGGTGTCTGCATTAATGTATTACATTTTTTTTACATTGTACGTGGCTCAGGTGGTAAAGAATCTGCTTGCAGTGCAGGAGAAGCAAGTTCAATCCCTGGGTCAGTAAGATCCCCTGGAGAAAGAAGGGGCAACCCACTCTCGTATTCTTGCCTGAAGAATTCCATGCAAAAGGGGCCTGGTGGGCTACAGACCATGGGGTGGCATAGAGTCAGACATGATTGAGTGACTAACAATCTCAACTTCAATGTGTATACATATAAAATCTAAAAATAGCTGTGTATGCTCAAATATATATTTTATGTTTATTTTGTGCATGTGTTGTTTGTATTTTGTATACATGAGTATTTGGATGCGCAAGAATGTTTGTAGTTGTCTGCAATTTGTGTGTCGATGTGTAACGGGTATGTGGGCAAGTGTTTGTGTACTTCTGAGATATATGTGCTTCTGTGTTTCTTCTCAGATCTTCAAATGCCATGGCCTAGAGCTCCGTCCGTGACAGTTGCATGGAGATTTTTCTGCTGAGCGGGGAAATCTGGGCCACAGCTAAGGGGCTGAGGAGGAACAGGTAGCAGGGGCTGTCGAGGTGGCCAAGCTTAAGCCACTGTGGGAGAAGGTGGCAGGAGACAGGGAAAGAGGCAGGCTTTGGTCATAGTCAATTTAGACCCCAGTTATTGTATGGTATCACCTGGGACCCGCCACAACCAGAACAAACTGTAGCCTTGGCCTTTGTAATGCCTCCCACATGGGTACATTCCGGCCTGGCCAGTGATCTGAGACTGGCACCACCCACCCCTGAAATCTTTACAAGTTGCATTTTGAAATTTTTGAAGGAACTGCCCACTTCCTACAGCCTGAATCCCACGGTAGAGAGGAGGAGGGAAGTACCAATTATCAAGTTCCCAGGGCAGGTATTTTTACCTGAGCTTATTTATTCCTCCCACCAACCTTGTTAGTAACATAACAAGAAGGTAAAAGAAATGAGAATCATAGAATCACCACCTTTTACAGACGTTTCTCACTCTCATACATTCACATCACTTCCTCCTTCCCCAGCAAGGAAGGTAAAGTATCCAGGTGAGCATCTGTAGCTCAGAGAAAGGTGATACCAAAGCCAAGGCCACATGAAAGTGTGTGTTTGGGAGGCGGGCTACTAAAGAGGGTGTGGATGCTAGAGAAACCCCTACAGCAAGATAGCCCCAACTGTGTCTTGTTTCAAGCAATGTTCTGTAAAAGAAATAGATACTAGTAAAAAAAAAATTCTAAAATTCTTTAAAATATTAATAGTCACATACCAGCTATGAATGCCCCACTACATTCAAGACTTGGGAAATGCTGCATTTCTTTTCTTTTTTTTTTTTCACTCCAAGATACCACTTGCAAAGTAAGTGAGATGTCCAGAGCGAGTTGTTACTGGGGTTTCCTGATCTTCTCCACTTGTTCCTTGTGGTTCTGGGAATGAGGAAGGACCTGATCCCTACTCCATGATGTTTGTTTCTTTTTTCCTCATGCTCAGGATACTGCTGATAAACTCTGCCAGGTGTTCACTGGGAAGCTGGAGAACTGCTCACCACCATGGCTTTTCTCCACTGACCTCAAGTCCAACCTGGAGGCCTTTGCTGCCTCTCTCAGGACCATGAACCCAGTGGCTGGGTCCGCAGCCTCTGCCTGCCATGCTGGCAACCCCATTTGGGTACCTGTCACCTTGGAGTACTTTATCAAACACCCATGAAACCAAACCCCATCTCTTCTCCCAGTCAAGGAGATTCAACACTCCCAAATGATGGGCTTCTCTTCCTCGCTTGACCCTAAAACAAAGTCTTCATCCCACTTCTGAGACAATCCAATCTAACTGTTCTCTTGCAACTAGGCCTCCCTAACAAAGATGAGGGCAGAGGGAGAGATAATGGTGGCTTCAGAACACAAACTCACACACACACACACACACTTCTCCAGTGAAAAAGGAGGAACACAAAGTATCCTGGCTTTCCTTCCAATAACTGGGCAGAAATATATATATATATTTGTACTCTTTTTGCTGACACTTCAAGAAAATGGATAAATAATTATCAGGTAACTGCTACATCAAAATCTTAATTTATCACTCTGCCACAATGTTTGTTTAAAAAATACTAATACATTTATATTGCTAATCTCATTAATGTGCAATAATGTTTCTTTTAGGGCAAGGCATGCTGTCCTCAAGAACTCCCGATATTCACAGAAGATGTCACTTGACTCACAAAAGCATACCTTTCAATCTGCTCAGCAATAATAGAAGGATTGCCCAATGTATGACAGTAATGGACAGTGTCACCCATTCCTGTTAAGCATCTTGTCTTATTATCTCAACATGTATTTTTTTGTATCATTCCATGCTTATTCGGGGCTTCCTTGGTGACTCAGATGGTAAAGCATCTGCCTGCAGTGTGGGAGACCTGGGTTCCATCCCTGGGTTGGGAAGATCCCCTGGAGAAGAAATGGCAACCCACTTCAGTACTCTTGCCTGGAAAATTCCGTGGACTGAGGAGCCTGGTAGGCTACAGTCCATGGGGTCACAAAGAGTCAGACACTACTGAGCAGCTTCACTTTCACTTTCATGCTTATTCATATCAGACACTTGCACTATTCTAATGTGAAGCTATGCCTAAAAGAAGGAATTTTCTTGCAAGGCCATTTCTAATGTCTATTTTAAGCCAAACGTATAAGTCATTACATCAGATAATTGCTAAAATAATATTGGTTGAGTCCCCAGTTTATGCCGATTCTGTTCTGGGAGAGAAAATTAACCAGCTGTGGTCTTTGTCTTCTTGGAGATTACAGAATATCATAAAGACAAACATTGAACAAACGCAAGTACAGGTGTGGTGGGTGCTGAAAAAGGGAAATGCAGGATGCCATTGACAAGGTCGGGATTAGGGCGAGGGGAAGGAGGTGCCTAGTGTGCAACATGTAAGGAGACACACTTGCACGACCTTGACAGTGAGTGCCTCCTTCTAGGTCGCACTCTAGGCACCTTCCTCTTCTCTCCCTTGTCCTGGCCTCGGCAATCAGAAAGGTCAAAGTGGAAGAGAAAACACTCCAGGTAAAAGGAAAGGGCTGAGGATAATAGTCCCTAGTAGTGATCACTTGGTGCCACATTTTGGACACTCAGCATCTGAATCCCTTTTCATCTGGGAATAATTCTCCTTTCTTTGGATCTTGGTGGAAAGGAGGGCTGACCTTCTACTATAGAAAGCTGTTGTTGTTTTTCAGTTGCCCAGTTGTGTCCGACTCTTTGTGGTCCCATGGACTGCAGCATGCCGAGCCTCTCTGTCCCTCAGCATCTCCCAGAGTTTGTCCAAGTTTGTGTCCATTGCATTGGTGATGCCATCCAGCCATCTCATCCTCTGATGCCCTCTTCTCCTTCTGCCCTCAATCTTTCCCAGCATCAGGGACTTTTCCAATGAGTTGGCTGTTAGTATCAGATGACCAAAATACTAGAGTTTCAGCCTCAGCATCGTCTCTCCAATGAGTATTCAGGGTTTATTTCCTAAACCTTGACTGATTTGATCTCCTTGCTGTCCAAGGGACTCTCGGGAGTCTTCTCAGCACCATAGTTTGAAAACATCAATTCTCCAGCATTCTGGTTTTTTGTTTTTTTTTTACAGTCCAGCTCTCCAGCCATATGTGACCACTGGGAAGATCATAGCCTGGACTATATGGACATTGGTCGGCAGAGTAACATCTCTGCTTTTCAACACACTGTCTAGATTTGTCATAGCTTTCCTGCCAAGAAACAAATGTCTTCTGATTTCATGGCTGCAGTCACCATCCACAGTGATTTTAGAGCCCAAGAAGAGGAAATCTGTTACTACTTCCACCTTTTCCCCTTCTATTTGCCATGAAGTAATAGGGCTGGATGCCATGATATTAGTTTTTTTTAATATTTAGTTTTAAGCCAGCTGTTTCACTCTCCTCCTTCACCCTCATCAAAAGGCTCTTTAATTCCTCCTCACTTTCTGCCATTAGAGTGGTGTCATCTGCATATCTGAAGTTGTTGATGTTTCTCCCACCTAACTTCATTCCAGCTTGTAACTCATCCAGCCTGGCATTTCTCATAAAGTGCTTAGTGTATAGATTAAACAAACAGGGTGACAGCAGACAGCCCCATCCTATCCCTTTTTCAATCTTGAGAAAGATTGAGTACTACAGAAAGTACTAAGGGTGAATATTTTTGTGCCACCTTGGGAGTTAGCAGGCAGACACACAACCCAGGCTCAGCCAACTGGATGCTCCAGTGAAAAAAATCTAAATCATAAAGAACTAAATCCAAACCACAGAGGAAGTGGAGAAAATACTCATGTATGCACAGCAGGCAAAGCCACTGTGAGAGAAGTTCAGGCAGATTTGATGTTGGTATCCGGTCCCAGGACAACAATGCTGGTGGTAGGACCCTGGTACATTTTTTCTGTTCCCCACACCCCCTTTGTCCTTCCAAGTACAATTGTCTACACTTCCAGTCAGTTCTGCGAGTTCCATGTTTCCTTCCTGCTATCCTTCCTTCCTTTCTGCTTAAGTTGGTCTCTGATGAACTCTAATCATTATATCCAATAACAAATTTAAGGTGTTTTATCATCAAATATGTTGAGAAAACATTGCTCTATTATTCAACAAGGAACCCTTGTGAGGTTGGATGCCAGAATATGACCTGGCAGGGAGGTAAGAGGTTAGCAGCGAAACTCAGGAGAGAAGGTCTGGAGAAAAGAGGAGAGAGGATGCTAATGAGAGACTGACGTGAGAAGGCAGCCCTGACAATAGTGAGGGAAAGTGGGATTTGTACAAAGATATTGTGGAGGAAGAATCAAGAAGCTGTGAGGGCTGATTTGACATGAAAAGTGAAAAGGGCAGCATCAAACGGCTTACATCTCAGACGATGGTAAAGCATGAGAACTTGGGAGGGGATATGTGTTCAAGTGAAAAGGTGACCTTCTTGAGCTTTAAATATTCATAGAGTTAACAAATATTTATTACATTCCCGATTGAGCGAAGAGTGAAACTGACAAGAAATCCAAATTCTCCTGATAGACAAGGAACAGGTAAATGCACAGAATAATTACTGATTTGGGGGAAGTGCTGAGAAAGACACGGCAGTGACATAAAGAACTTTGTTAGCTATGATAATCAAGGATGATATTTAAACTTAAGACCTGAATACCCAGGTCAGGTGGGAGTGATGATGTCAGTGATGAATGATTAAGGAGGGCCAATACCTGGCTAAGGCTGAGGTCATGACTGGGGCAAGTATATTCCTGGCTTAAGTTTAGCTAGGGCTGGAGGGTGGGAGCAGAGGTTAATGGTAAATGACTACAAAGGAAATTTGGGAGATGATGGAAACACTCTGAAACCAAAAATCATTGAACCATACCACTTAGCGTGGGTAAACTTTATATGAAATTTATGTAGTGGTAAAAGCTTCTTTTTAAAGCTATATGCAAAAAAGGAAAACTTACTAGGGTAGAAGAAAAAGTCTAGATATACAGGTATAATGAGCTTGCCATGTCCCGGTAAAAATTAATTTACTCTATCTTCAACTTGTCTTAGTAACAGTTTTATTTGAAGCTAACACAATATTGTAAATCAGCTACCCTTCAATATAAAATTTAAAAACTAAACTTTAAAAAACTATGTAAGAAATATGATCTTATCCATGCAGGAAAAGAAAGTCAGACAGATTACTTGCAAAGAAAGAACAGTCACTCTGAATTCAAGCTTCCCAGGTGCAAAAGTAAATGTCATAATAATAAAAGGAAGACATTTTTATACAATTTTAGTAGGTCAAATTAAGCTCTCAAAACTATATGTCAGACTAAGATGTAGCTCTTGTCAAGGCAATAGAAATATAATCAAGTGTGCTCATTTGATATACAAGCGAGGTTGTTTATAGTTACAGTTGATTTCACTGAATAGCAAACTATATACACTTCAGATGTAGTTTGATTTATAAATTATATTTCCCCCAGTACTTCATAGAAACACATCTATTGCAAATCCAAAGCCCCGAGTTCAGTTGCCTTCGGGGACAGGCAAGTAACACAAAGCAGGGAAGAAGGTCAGATGCACTACCGTGGTATATCAGAGTCATCATCTGGGCTCTTTTAGTACCACTCTGGATATTTAGCTTCTGCATCAGGGAAACTTTGGGTGAGGATTGTGGCAAACTGAGAAGGTTTACTGAAGATCGACACTTTTCAAGAATGAGAAACTGTTTTGCTGAGTCTTTAAATTTCTTAAAAAGAAATCAGATTATTAAAAAAAAATTTTCAGTTTACTCATATGAAAATAGGGTTTGTCCGGAAGAAAAGATATAAGGTCTGGATGATGAGACCAAAACACAACTACACAGATATCAGAGGAAGAGCTTTCTTAGGCAGAAGGAATGGCACGCCCATGGCAGAGAAGAGATTGTTGACACGAGGGAGCAGAAAGGAGGCCAGAATGACCTGACTGTAGGAGGATGGACGATGCCAGAGAGGCAAGCAAAGTCAGGCCCAGCAGGGCCTCACCAGTTACAGCAAGGAGCTTAGATTCACTCGTAGGGAAACAGGAAGCCATAGCTTGGGGTAAAACAGAACAGAGTTGTTGTTTAGTCACTAAGTCGTGTCTGATTATTTTGTGACACCATGGACTGTAGCCCACCAGGCTCCTCTGCCCATTGGGTTTCCCAGGTAAGAATACTGGAGTGGATTGTCATTTCCTCCTACAGGGAATCTTCCCAACCCAGGGATAGAACTAGTGTCTTCTGCATTGGCAGGTGGATTCTTTACCACTGAGCCACCAGGGAAGCCCAAACAGAACACTTACAGGATATAATTTATCTTTTGGTTGTGTAAAAAATGAATTAGGGGATTAAACAAAAAATCAGTTAGGATAGTATTGTAGAAATTCAGATTAATAGTGGCTTCGTTGTAGCACTATTTACAATAGCCAAGACATGGAAGCAACCTAAATGTCCATTCTCAGAGGAATGGATAAAGATGTGGTACATATATATGATGGAATATTACTCAGCCATTTAAAAGAATGAAACAATGTCATTACTAGCAACACAGATGGGCCTAGAGGTTGTCATACTGAGTGAAGTAAATCAGAGGAAGAGAAATATCGTATGATATCCCTTATATGCAGAATCTAAAAAGAAATAATACAAATGAACTTATTTATAAAACAGAAACACACTCACAGACTTGAGAACAAACTTATGGTTGCCAGAGGTGAGGGGTGGAGGGAGGGAGAGTTAGAGAGTTTGGAATTGACATGTATGCACTGCTATATTTTAAATGGATAACCAACATGAACCCACTGTATTGCACAGGGAATTCTGCTCCATATCATGTAACAACCTAAATGGGAAAAGAATACAATACATATATCTGAATCACTTTGCAGTTCCCCTGAAACTATCACAGCATTGTTAATCAACTAGACTCCAATATAAAATAAAAATGTTTTTTTTTAAAAGAAAAACTAGGCAAAGAAGCTAATAATAGCTTGAACTAGATGGAAAGACATGGATGGTCTTAAGACACATTTTTAGGGTAGAGCCATAGATTTGCTGATAAACTGAATGCAGTGAAGCAAAGTAAGGAACCTAGGATGCCTTCTAGTTTGGAGCACCTGGGTACATATTGTTACTATTTACTGAAAAGGGAGATAATAGGGTAATAACAGGCTTGGTGAAGTGAGGTCCCCACCAAAAGGATACATTAGGCATCCAAATGACGTTACTTAAGAAGGCAGATATATCAACTAGGGGTTTGAGAAAGAATGGGGTCAGGGATATGAATTTGGAAGTGATCAGTACATGTAATCAAAGCACCCAGTGTGGGGGGTGGGGGTGGAAACAGAAAGAAGCCCTGTGATTAGGCAGGCGTGAAGGAGGAGACTACAAAGGAGACCAAAGGAAATTGCTTGGCCAGTTAAAGGCACCCTAAGCATCTGGTAACTTAGACATCAAGAGAAGAAAGCATTTCAATGAGCAGGTAGTGGCGTCAATGTCAAATATTGCCTAGAAGTCAATGAAAGGAAGATAAGGATGCCTCTGTTGAGTTTGACAACATCAGAGATAGTTAGGGACCTCTACAAGAAAAGTTTCAATGGCAAGGTTAAAGCCAAATAGAATTCAGTTGAAAAGTGAGTGGGAAATGAGGAAGTAGGGAAGTGAAGGCAGACAACATTTTGAGAAATTTTTCTTTGAAGAATTGCAAATAAATGGGGCATAGTCCTGAATGGGACTAAGGGATGTTTTGTTTTAAGATGGGAAGTATGAGAACATCTTTGTATAGTGATATAAATGGTCCAGAAGAGAAGAAGGGGATGAAGAGAAGAATTGAAAATGAAATCCTTGAGTAGGGAAGGAAAACGGGAATGTGGACAAGTGGAGAGGTTGGTTTCTCAGGAGCAGGCAAAATTGTTCTATCCAAAAGGAAGACAGGAGTTCTAGAAATGAATGAAAGAATAGGTAGATCTAGTCAAGAAAAGTGGAGAAGGAAATGGCAACCCACTCCAGTATTCTTGCCTAGAGACTCCTGTGGACAGAGGAGCCTGGTGGGCTGCTGTCCATGGGGTCGCAAGAGTCGGACACGACTGAAGCAACTTAGCAGCAGCAGCAGTCAAGAGAAAATGAAAGAGTTGTTGAGGAAGTAGTAGAAAATTGAGCAGAAAGAAAATAATCATGGAATAGTGATTTCAGTGAGTGAGAAGCCAAGCTTCCTAGAAGAAAAGAATAAATTAGGTGTAGGAGAGTTGAATGCTATTTGAGGTTTGAGGCCCTGAATTTCCTATGAAATCACTGAGGCAAGGTAGATAATTTCCTCCAAAAATAACCAGCTGATAAAAATACATATGGAGAAGCCAAACAAGTGGTTGCATTGTGCTAGATTGGGACTCTTTCAAGCAGCGTGGAACATGGGTATTGAGACTGTCTGCAAAAGAACTGCTACAGGGCTAGATCATTATCTCCAACCTGAGCACAGAGGGAAGTGAAATCAGATGCTCAGTGAAAACGTAATGAGGTTAAGGGCTTCATTTCAATTTTAAGACTGATTCATTCTGGCAAGTAGGAGTTGGGACAAACTGGAGAAGGTGGATCTTAATTTTTGACAGGCAGGGTGTTTCTATGCAGAGTCTAAGAGGAGAAAATTAAGGATTTAGATCAATCTAGATTCAACTTGTATTTATTGGAATCAAATGTGTGTTAGACTCTGTCCTGGGCACTTTCCTGTTATTTTATTTAATCCTCATAATAACCTCATAAGATAAAAGCTTGTTTTATATATGAGAAAATAAAGCAAAGAGGATCGAATGGTTTGCCCAGAAGCATCTGAGAAGGATTTGAAGCTAGACCTTCTGATCCTGAATCCAACGCTCATCCTTTGAGAGCAGCAGTAATACTTAGACTCTAGGGTTAGAGATAATCATCAAATAGGCAGACTGGAGATGACTGAAGCAAGACATAAGGCTGAGGCCAGATTCAGTGTTCTCATATAAAGTGACTGAATAGTAGACAGGTAACTCTGAATAGAACTTTCTGACTCAAGATAAAGAATCAGTTCTTTCTGATTAGTTAGATAAGTAGCAATGGGTTAGGACTACTGGACCATGACCCAAATCATGGAGCTGGAGACAGGAAATTCCCTGTTGTCTCAGTTCCCACTCAGTCCTAGAAAAGGACTGGCCAGAAGTTCAGTAGCAAGCAGTGCCAACCAGGGAGAAAGAGAAGGAAAGAGATGGAGCAGGAATCCACAATGAGCCTGATATCAACTCTCTCCAGGGTGAATGACACAATCCTGGAGTCCCAAACAGGACAAAATTGCAAGTATTATCAAGGGAGAGTTGCAGCCCTTGGCATGAAAATACAGAAAGAGAACTGGCAGGCTAAGAATGGGTTCTTATGTTCTTCGCAGATCTAGCTGGCCTCCTTTACTTCACCTAAAATACCTGAGGCTGAGCCCCTAGCCTGTCTCTACTTTATATCTCTAGACTCTAAAGCTACGCTATCCAATACAATAACCACTGGCCATAGTTGGCTATATACATTGAAGTATAGATTAAATTAAAAATTCAGTTCCTCAGTCACATTAGCCACATTTCAACTGCTTAATAGCCATACATGGCTAGTAGTTACCATATTGGACAACACACATAAGAAACCATTCTTTTGATGTAGAAAGGTCTATTGGCAGTGTAGAAAGAACATTGCTTATTTACATCATGTGGGACCAGCCATGGGCCAGCAGGCCGAGAGATGTGCAGAAGACTGAAATTATTACCAACAGGTCCATCCTGTTCTCCACAATACCCAGCTGCACCTTACTCCACTCCTTATTTACTTCTAAATTATATATAATATAATATATTTAATATTTCTAAATATAATATAACTGGATAGAACTGTCAGACACAAAAAGTACAGGCAAGAATGATTTACCAGAACCATAGGGTCTAACAATGTTGGACTCAAGTTTGGATAAGGTGTGTCAGACCATGGAAATTTATCTCAATCTTCCAGCTATGCTTGAAGATTCAGTTTCTGGCAGGCAGATGCTTGGGAGATATACAGCACATACCCTCATTCTTGCACATTATATAGAACACTTCATCCTGTTCACACGTTTTCTGCATCTTCCCAACTTATTCCAACACTTCATGGCTGAAATTAAAAGGAAAAGGAGAGGGGTGGATCAGTCTAGAAATAAGCAGCAGGTTGGGGAAGGGAGAGGCCAAAGCCCAACAGAAGAGACAGTTATAGGGAAATAGGGAGACATGTGAAAAAAAGCCCTCCTAAGGCATCCCCCAGGCTTAAGGAGATTATAGTCACTGGATTTTCTTTTTTCTCACTTGTGTCCCCATCACAATTCCAAAATTCTCCCCACTCAGTGACCTGGGACCTACTTAGCCGCTTCCCCACCCCAACCAGCTCCCTTTGGGGAGGCAAGAGGGCCCCTCTCTCCAGGGTTTCATCTCTCCCATATTATAAGGTACCCAGGTAGGGTTTCATCTTCCCCCTCCACCCGCCTATTATAAGGTACACAGGTGCCCTGGTGTCAATTAACCATCTTTTCCCTTTACTTTTGGGTACCCTCTCTGACTATATCAATGAAAAGGGACAGGAATCTGAAATACATCCATCAGAACACCTGCAAGTCTTCTTTGTTGTCGTTCGTTCTCTCAGTCGTGTCTGACTCTTGGCTAACCCCACGGACTGCAGCACGCCATCTATAAAACTCTTTTCCACAATATTCCAGAGCTTTTCACTGATCTTAACAGGTCAAGATAATTAGAAACAGCTCTCTGGTACAACCTAAAGTAGCCCAGGTGAATTGAGGTTGCCTGAGAGAGTAGAATCAGAATCCTCAAACAATCAGAACTCAAGGAACCATTTTCATAGAGGCAACAATAGATCAAAATTCAAATTATCCCAAGGAATGTTTTTGGGAAAACTCCCATTTCCTCCATACTCTGTGTCCAAGTCTCTCCCCTCCAAGTACCCACCCTGTCTTCACCATCATCATGTTCAACTTCTCCAGAGCCAACCACAGAGAGAAGGTCAGAGTGGTCAACTAATGCCGCTGAAAAATCGGCACCAGGGAACTCAAACTTCCCCTTTGAGTTTGAGAGATATCCTAGATATGGTTAGGAGATATCCAAAGGCCATTCTCCCTGCCCAAGGCCATTCTCCCAGCCCAAGCTATTAAAGCCACCAGAATTCCCCAAATGTGCATCAGGTTCCCTGACCCACTTTCTCTTGGGAAAGATCCTGGTTACCTGGGGTGACCTGGGCCAGGAGCAGGGTAATGGTCAAAATCAGAAGGAACTTCATGAATTATGGACAGAGATAGGAGGCTTCTAGGCTGGTAAGACAGTCAGAGGACTCCATGCTGAGCAGTCCAGGCTGGTATTTATTGCCCCAACGAGCATGGTAGAGCCATGATCAGTGAACCAGAAAGGGAACAGTCATTTAAGATTAGACAGACAGATAAGTAATCAACCACAGTAGTAGAATGGCTGTTGGACACACCACCTTCTTGTGCTCTTCCACCCATACATATATATATTTGTCCCACCACTTCCACCCCCAGAGTTTGGCAATCACCACTCCATTCTCTGTTTCTATGAGTTGGACTTTTTAAAAAATTTGTTAGATTCTACAAAGAAGTTATATCATGCAGCATTTGTCTTTCTGTGTCTTGTTCCCCAAATTTTTTGTTGAGGTAACTTTTTAATTACATTATATGTTTTACATATATTTTAACGTCTGTATACACTACAAGATGCTTACAAGTACTACTGGTAAAACCGTAGCTTTGACTATATGGACATTTGTCGGCAAAGTGATGCTCTGCTTTTTAATACACTGTTTAAGTTTGTCATAGCTTTCTTTCCAAGGAGCAAGTGTGTTTTAATTTTGTGGCTGCAATCACTGTCCGCAGTGATTTTGTAGCCTAGGAAAATAAAATCTGTCTCTGTGGCTTCCACTTTTTCCCCTTCTATTTGCCATGAAATAATGGGAAGGATGCCATGATCTTAGGTTTTTTAATGTTGAGTTTTAAGCCAGCTTTTTCACTCTCTTCTTTCACCCTTATCAAGAGGCTTTTTGGTTCCTGTTCACTTTCTGCCATTAGAGTGGTATCATCTGCACATCTGAAGTAGCTGATGTTTCTCCTGGCAATCTTGATTCAAGTTTGTGATTTCACATGATTATGAGGGTAAAAATCAATAAATCATAAAAATAAATAGGAAAAGGCTTTGTATAAGACCAATGATGACAAATTCATCATAATAACTGACTCAATCCTTGGCAGCAGAGGAATGAAAAAGGAAAAGGTCCTCTATTGACAAGGGGCTTACTTCTAAGCATTATTAGTGAGGAAATTAGCCCTGGAACTCATTTCCTCTCCTTCTAGAAAGGACTGTAGAAAAGAAACCTGAGGTGCCATTTGAGTTTCAGGACCAAAGGGCACAACTTCCTCCATTCTTGAGAAAGGAAATGTTTCCAGTTAGGAGAGTAAGACACTTGGCTAAGAGTCTTGAAGGACTGGAGACTGAGAAGTGGAGAAACTCACAGGGGCACCATTCTTAAAGAAAGTTAAAGGACTTCCTTTGTACATCCAAAGAACCCTTAGTGACACAGAGTTTCTCTTAGTATTGCACTCTTGTTTTGAGATCTACTTCTTCAGTAAAGAACTCCATCACAGCCCTGCAAGTTTATTCTTCTGATTGTTGATCAGCAGAATAAGGTAGCCTAATGAAGAGATAACCTGAACCTTTATGTGCATTATCTAACAGGTTTTCATCATTAGAGGAGACTTTCATAACAAATCCTTTCCCATCTGGCACAAGGTACTATAAAACAAAATGTCCTGGTTACTTCACAAGCTAAAAAGGGATCCCCCGACACCTGAGCTATATTCATCTCCATCTCTGGGGTATCCAGCATTCTTCGGCTTAGACATCTCCACTTCCTCATTTCTACTGATAGCCAATTATTTTGCCATGACTTTCATTCAAAGCTCTCCAATAAAAATAATCTGACTGGCTAAAAAGAATCTAATTCATTAACTAATAGACATAAACGATTGTAAAAGGACAGAAAACAATAGAACCACCTCTCTTACTGATATCTACAAATCTGAGCTTTTCTCTATTGTCAAGCATGAAGTCATAGGCACCTGATGAGTGGGTGAATGCCTGTTAGTAAGAAAAGGAACAAAGAAAACTGTGGAAGCAGAGCAAAAAAGAGAGAGAGAAATGAATGAAGATTAGAGGTAATCTTTGTGAGAACATGTGCTTTCCAGACACATTTAGAAAGAAAGAATCCAGAGAATCCCCTGGTGGTCCAGTGGTTAGGACCAACTCACTGTCGAGGGCCTGAGTTCAATCCCTGGTTGAGTAATTAAAATCTCACAGGCTATACAACAAAGCCAAACAAAAAAAAAAAAAAAAAAAGGAGTCTACAAGTCTATTAATGGTCAATTGAGAATATTATCTGAGAGTGTGAAAAAGTAGGAGGCGTTCAGCAGGAAGGGGTTCACACTGATGAGTGGACTTTGCTGTGAAATGTTCAGGAGCTTAAAGTCCCCATACTGAAGGTGTGGTCAGAAACCCAGCCCTGAGGCCAACTACATGTGCTTGACCTCTTTAAACAGGCTCCTGCGGTGCTGTGGTCCTTTACTCAACACCAGTTACCTCTTTCTGAGCCTGAAGTGGGTACCATTGCCATCTCTGGCCTAGTGCAAGATAGGGTGGGGTCTGAGATTCAGAAAACTCTGTGTCTCTTCTCCGCCTGACCATTGACTTTTACTGTATAGTCCAGGCCAGAATACTGGAGTAGCCCCTTTTTTTCTAGGGGCTTCCCAATCCAGGGATCGAACCCAGTGGTCCAGTGTAAACCAAAGCCTCTCTCACTGGAGAGTGCCTAGCCTAGAAAATGAACTTTCTTATGTTTCCAGGGGACTTAACACATCTTTCCTGGGACCCTTCCACAACTTTCTCAGATTTCAGCCACCAGCCCCAGGTTTTCCCCTGTTTCTATCACTGCATCAAAGGAAAGTAAAATTCTACATTTCATTTCTTTATAGTTGTTAGGAGTGGGAGATATTGGAGGAAAGTGGGGGGAAAAGATGAAATTACCTAGTTCAAATAAGGTTTGGAAATTTGCTGTCTTTTATTACAGTCCTACTCTGACTCCTCCTGGTGCTAGATGAATTAGCAATGGCAATAGATATATGGGTTTTTGTTTTGTTTTGTTTTGTTTTTTTCAAATTATTTGAAATGATATTTGACAATGTCTGTGTGGGGTAATGAAAATAATATAAGCTTTGGTGACAGACAAATCTAGGTTCAAATTCTCACTTTGCCACTTATTAGCCATGTGACTTTGAATAAACCAATTAATGTATCTGAACCTCATCACTGACCTCAGGAGCTTTGCTGTGAAGATTAAATGAGGAAATGCGAATAAAGCCCATGGAACTGTACCTGGCATACAGGAAGCCCCCAATGCTATTTTCTATGAATTTTCAACTTTCTTGATTTCTTGGAGCATTTGACTTGACTGCTTTCCTCTCTGAAGCCCCCTTGGTTCTCTTTCCTTGTCAACATAGTCAATATTCAGTAAAAGGGACAAGAATTTTCAGTGATTCAGAGACCACTATGTTCACCATCCTTTTTAAAATCAAGACTGAAACTGTTGAAACTTTGGGTCTCAAATCTAAGACCCAGAGCACTTACTCAGAATCCAACCTCAAGGACACATCTCTCCTCTATGTCTGGAGTGTATACAATGTAACTCTGACTGAGCTGAAGTGAAAGATGATAAGGTAGGTTCCCAGCATTTTATCAGAGTGTTTCCAAGCTTATCCCTGTTCCTAGCTCTCCTTGTTCCTCTCAGGATGTCTCCCCTGGTTTCTTATTTTTATCATTGCCTAAACTTTTCTAAAAGTTGTTCTTTCCCTAAATACTTCATTTCATTGTCTTCTTTCCCAGGAACCAACCACTGATCTCTCCATATCAGGTCATGCTTTTATCCCTCCTAGAATGTCCTTCTTTAACATCACCCCGTCCAAAACGACCCAGGCTATTTAGAGTTTCTTGTAGACTGCAGGCTAAAATGCTAGAGAGTGATGGAAGAAGAGCTGTCTAAGAGAGTTCCTGTCCTTAAAAAGCTTACACTTTCTTTAGGAAAAGGAAAGTAGGCAATTTTCAATGACCTCCATATCCTTTCAAAACATTCAAGAATAATTTGCCAAATAAATTGACTCTTGCTTAAGTATATACAATATATAGGGTCCTCTGTTGAACATGAGAAATACAGAACAGTATAGAATACTGTTTTCTAGTATCCAATCTATTAAGATAAACTAGGTTATGATGCAGTACTCAAAACTTAAATCTTATAAGAACGAAGGTTTAATTTTCACTCATGCTGCATATCCACTGCAGGTTTGCTAGGGTCACTTCTCCATATCTTCTCATTCTGGAATCCTGACTGATTGAATAGCCACTCAGTTGTTGCTGATCACCATGGAGAGGGAAAGAGAGTTCTGGAGGGTTGAACAGGCCATTATACACCCTGACCTTGGAAGTGATGTTTATAGCTCACTGCCTATGACAGTGACATGGCCCCATACAACCACAAGAGGGCCAAGAACTGAATCCTACCATGAACGTAAAATGCTGAAAGCCAGAAATGTTTGATGAAAAGCTTTCAGTTCAGTTCAGTTGCTCAGTCATGTCCGACTCTTTTCGACCCCATGAATCGCAGCACGCCAGGCCTCCCTGTCCATCACCAACTCCCGGAGTTCACCCAGACTGACGTCCATTGAGTCCGTGATGCCATCCAGCCATCTCATCCTTGGTCGTCCCCTTCTTCTCCTGCCCCCAATCCCTCCCAGCATCAGGGTCTTTTCCAGTGAGTCAACTCTTCGCGTGAGGTGGCCAAAGTATTGGAGCTTCAGTTTTAGCATCATTCCTTCCAAAGAAATCCCAGGGTTGATCTCCTTCAGAATGGACTGGTTGGATCTCCTTGCAGTCCAAGTGACTCTCAAGAATCTTCTCCAACACCACAGTTCAAAAGCATCAATTCTTCGGTGCTCAGCCTTCTTCACAGTCCAAGTCTTTAATGACCTTCAAATGTATCCTCACAGTAGTCAGGCAGAACTGCTACATGACTAGAAACAATACAAAGTAACCTGTGCTGAGTCAAATCAAAAAACACATTATAGTAGGATAGAGCATGGAGACAATCACAAAGGGCAGGATTTTAGGGAAGTCTTCATGAAACTCCTTTAAGTCTTGAAGGAAGATAGATTTCACAGAAATGGTGAAGAAGAGAGGCATGAGAGGATACTCCAGATAGGGGAATTATATAAACAGGAATGGTGGCTTGTAAGCCATTTGGAGACAATTAAAATACTTCGTGGCTATCGCCAGGAATTCAGGCACCAAATAAATCAGAGAATTGCATAGTGATAAGATTTTAAAATCCTTGAGTGTAAATCTAAAATACTTAGACTGGGTTCTCAAGGCAAAATCAGGGAATTGAGATGCTAAGAAGGTAGGGCTCTGGTCCTTTTCTTCTCAATTCTTGCTTTAAGCTGAGCAGATTCATTCCAATCTGTTTGATACCTTGAATTCCAAGTTTTTGTTTTTGAAAAGTTTTCTGCTAGTTGCTAAGAGAAAAATCTTAAAGCTTATCATCAAAATGCACAGGGAAATATCTCTGATGAATATAGATGCAAAAATCTCAACAAAATATGGGCAAACTGAATTCAACAACATATAAAAAGGATCATGCACCATGATAAAGTGGAATTTATTCCAGGGATGCAGGGATGGTTCGAAAGGCAAAAATCAATCAATGTGATATACCACATTAACAAAACAAAGAGTAAAATCACACGATCATCTCAATAAATGCAGAAAAATCATTTAACACAATTCAACATCCATTCATGACAAAAACTCTCATCAAATTTGGTATAGATGGGGACTTCCCTGGTGGTCCATTGGTTAAGAATCCACCTGCCAACGCAGGGGACATGGGTTCAGTCCTTGCACCAGGAACTAGGATCCCACATGCCACAGAGCAACTAAGCCTAAGGGCTACAACTACTGAGCGCTCGAGCTACAGCTACTGAAGCCTTTACAACTTAGAGACTGTGCTCTGCGACAAGAGAAGCCACTGCAATGAGAAGCACTACAATTAGGTGTTTTAAGTGTATCTTCTTTTTCATAGCCCACAAATACATTTCTAAACAATTTGCCAAAAGATTTTATCAATTCATATTTCTATCAACCCTGCAAGGAGAATTGCTATACCTTCTCACCAATACTTGACATTATCTCTGATTATACATTTTTAATAAATTGTTTTTCTTTAAATCAGCCGAAATTTATTTATTTGTTGGTTGGTTGGTTGACACTCAGAACCACGTTTGATGCTGAAGGGGAGGCATAAAGATACATGGTCAAGGAAAAGTGAGCAGGAAGTAGGACAGGAAAGGAAACACCAAAAATAAAAGTTAGTTTGTGTAAATAAAGTTTCAGAAAATGTGGGTACAGAGTCTCAGGGTGACAATATGGGAGCAAAGACACAAGAGAAATGATTGGAGAAGACATGACAATGTAAAGGGAAAGTTAAAAATGGAACATTTTCATATAGAAGATTACAAAATGATAAAATTTTAAAACACTCAGAGTAACAAATTTAAAGTACCTAAAATTTTTACTTGAAATTCATTTGTTATGTATAAGTGTAAACCATTTATAGGACATTTTGTTGTTGTTGTTGTTGTTGTTTGGTTGTTGTTGCTGCTTGGTTGCTGTTTTCTGACTCTTTGCGATCCCATGGATGGCAGCACACCAGGCTTTCCAGTCCTTCACTGTCTCGCAGAGTTTGCTCAGACTCGTGTCCACTGAGTCGGTGATGCCATCCAGCCATCTCATCCTCTGTTGCCCTCTTATCCTCCTGATCTTTCCCAGCATCAGGGTTTTTTCCAAAGAGTTGGCTCTTCACATCAGGGTGCCAAAGTATTGGAGCGTCAGCTTCAGGATCAGTCCTTCCAGTGAATATTCAGAGTTGATTTCCTTTAGGGTTGATTGGTTTGATCTCTCAAGAGTCTTCCCAAGCACCACAATTCTAAATCATCAACTGTTCAATGCTCAGTATTCACTATGGTCCAATTCGCACATCCACACATGACTACTGGAAAACTCACAGCTTTGACTATGTGGACCTTTGTCGGCAAAAAGATGTCCGTGCTTTTAATATGCTGTCTAGGTTTGTCTTAGTTTTCTTCCAAGAAGAAGGTGTCTTTTTTTTTTTTTTTTTTGCCACTTTATTTTTTAAATTGAAGGATAATTGCTTTACAGAATTTTGTGGTTTCCTGTCAAACATCAACAAGAATCAGCCATAGGTATACCCATGTCCCCTCCCTCCTGAACCTCCCTCTCAGCTCCCTTCTCATTCCCCCTTCTAGATTGTCACAGAGCTCCTGTTTGAGTTCCCTGAGTCATACAGCAAATTCCCATTGGCTATCTATTTTATAAATGGTATTGTAATTTTCCATGTTACTGTCTCCATACATCTCATCCTCTCCCTCCTCCCCTCCCTCCATGTCCATAGGTCTGTTCTCTACGTCTGGTTCTCTGTTGCTGCCCTGAAAATAAATTCATCAGCACCATCTTTTAGACTCCATATACATGTGTCAGTATGCAGTATTTATATTTCTCTTTCTGACTTACTTCACTCTGTATAATAGGCTCTAGGTTTGTCCACCTCATTGGAACTGACTCAAATGCATTCCTTTTTATGGATGAGTAATATTCCATTGTATATATTTACCACAGCTTCTTTATGCATTCCTGTGTCAGTGACATCTAGGTTGCTTCCATGTTCTAATTATTGTAAATAGTGCTGCAATGAACACTGGGATACGTGTGTCTTTTTCAGTTTTGGTTTCCTTGGGGTATATGCCTAGTAATGGGATCACTGGGTCATATGGTGATTTTATTCCTATTTTCTTAAGGACTCTGCATACCATCTTCCATAGTGACTGTATCAATTAACATGGCTACAGTCACTGTCCACAGTGATTTTGGAGACCAAGAAAATAAAATCTATCACTTCTTCCACTTTCTCCCCATCAATTTGCCATGAAGTGATAGGATCAGATGCCATGATCTTCGTTTTCTGAATGCTGGGTTTTAAGCCAGCTTTTTCACTCTCCTCTTTCACCTTCATCAAGAGGCTCTTTAGTTCCTCTTCGCTTCCTGCCTGGGCTTCATGATCAGGTAGGCCACGGTTGTGGCCATGTTGGGCAAGGTTGCTGGGCAGCGTTCTGGCCAGGAGGGGCCTACAGATGTATCCCACTGTTGGATGGGTCTGAAGACAATGCTGTATGACTGAGTGGGGTTGCATGCTATGCTCCATGATTGGGTGGTGTCACTGGCTAGATTCTCTGCCTGGGTAGAGCCACAAGCTGTGTTTAACACTTAGATAAGGCCATAGGCTGGGCTGAACTACAGGGCAGAACTGTAGGCTAGACTCAGCCTTGGGTTGAATTCTAAGGCTGCCCAGGGTCACTGTTCAGGCTCTCTGGCTATGAAGGCCCAGAGACAAAAGGTAACAGTTGGGCAGAGCTGATGGCTTGGCTCCCTGCCCAAGTGGGGCTGTACAATGAGCTCTGTGGGTTCCCAGGACTCTGGTCAAGCTTCCTGATCAGAGGGGAGTTGAAGCCAGTTGAAGCTATACTCAGTGCTTGGACAGGGCTGTGAATTGGCTTTCCTGCCTGAGTGGTAATAGAATGGGCTCCATGACTGGTATGGCTAATTGGCTGGGAACCAAAATCAGACAGAAAGGCCAGTTGAGCTTGGCTCTGCAGATGATCACAGCTGCTGGTCAGGATTCCTGCCCAGGCTCTACTGCAAGCAAGAACATAGCCACCAAAATCTGAGCCCCGGTTGCTGTAAGCCCTGGCTCCCTTCTCTGTCTCTGTCTGATCCCCTGTAGGCAAGCTCTGTAGAGTTCCTCAGTGATGCCCATGACCATCCCTCTACTATCTCAGCAGAAAACTAGAGGCTTACAGTCTGAGGAGGCTAATACAAACAGTGTCTGGTTCAAGAGGTAAGGGATACTATGCCAGTTGAAAGTAAGGGTATCATATTGAACCCAGGAGAGTCAAGTAAACTTTTACATATTTAAAGTTGAGACCCAGGACTTTCCTGGTGGCACAGTGGATAGAAATCCATCTACTAATGCAGGGGACGTGGTTCAATCCTTGGTCTGGGAAGATTCCACATGCCACAGGCAACTAAAGCCTGTGCACCACAACTATGCGCCTGGCCTCTAGGGCCCACCAGTCACAACTAATGAGCCCCTGTGCCACAGCTACTGAAGCTTGCATGCGCTAGAACCCACAGGCCACAAACCCTGAGCCCGTGTGCTACAACCCCTGAAGCCCCTGAGCCTAGAGCCTGTGCTCTGCAACAAGGGAAGCCACCACAATGAGAAACCTGTACCCATGTGCAGCAACGAAGACCCAGTGTAACCAAAAGTAAATAATAAATAAAGTAAAAACTCAGTTTCTCTCCCATCTCTGCCTTGAGAAGAGTGACAAACTTATACCTTCTGAGCAGGACTGTGGAGGAGCCTTCCCAGGGAAACTGGCACAATATCAAAGGAAAAACCTGAAGACATAGACACTATGTGTCTTAATCTGTTCAGCCTGCTATAACGAACTACCACAGACTGGGTGGTTTAAACAATAAACATTTATTTCCCATAGATCTGGAGTCTGGGAAGTCCAAAATTAGTGCACCAGCAGATTCAGCTTCTGGTTCAGAGATGGCTTTCTCATTGTGTCTTCACTTGGTAGAAGGTGCAAGAGAGCTCTCCGGGATTTTTTTTTTTTTTTTTTTTTCAGAAGGGGCACTAACCTCATTCATAAGGGATCTACTTTTACAACCAAATCACCTCTCCAAAGGCTCTGCCCCTTAATACTATCATACTGGGGCTTGGGACTTTAATATATGAATTTAGAGGGGAACACATTCAGTCTGGGGCTCCCCAGGTGGCTCATTGGTAAAGAATCCTTCCTTCTGCCATTGCAGGAGACGACAGTTCGATCCCTGGGTGGGAAGATCCCCTCGGAGGGGAAATGGCAATCCACTCCAGTATTCTTGCCTAGAAAAGCCCATGGGCAGAGGAGCCTGGCAAGCTACTGTCACAAAGAGTCGGACACCACTGAAGCAAGTTAGCATGCACGCATGCATGCGAGCTAATGTGTCATCTCAACACCTCCTCATGTTAGCTATGTAACTGGAGTTGGGCGAAATCACTTCCAAACAGCCTGAGCTCCCCAACCAAACAAGTGATGACAGTATCTACCTCTTAGGTTACTTGAAAGGAATAGGTGAGGTAGTAAGTGTTCCTCTCCAATGTTTGCTTCCTTACCCACTTTTTCTACTGGAATTTGGTTAGGTATACTAAGAGACACACACAGAAGTCAGCCAAAAGCGTTTTAATAAAACTCAGGAATCCGCTGAAGTCAGGCTCAGGGCAGCGCTGTCTTCAGTTTTGTGCCCTTGGGCTTCAATATTTAGTTAACTTTGGTAAACCATGTGGTTGGTACTTGGGCTTCACACAGCACAGTTTACCACTCAGGCAGAAAACATAGACTTTTTCATTCTTGTAACAGCTGTCACGGCAGTTGCCATGAAGATTCCAGCAGTCTTCAGGGCTGTCTGATAAAAAGAGAAAAAAAGAAGGAAGCTGGGATCAGTCCTGTGGGGAAATAGATCCTAATTTGAACTGAACTTGAGAGAACAGCCATGCTGGAAAAGGGGGACCATTGGAAATGGCAAAGTCACTCTAGACTTACATAGTGGTGGTATAGTCTCAGGGGCTTCCCTGCTGGCTCAGTCAGTAAAGAATCCCGGTGCAATGAAGAAGACCCTGGTTCGATCCCTGAGTCAGGAAGATCCTCTGAAGAAGGAAATGGCAACCCACCCCAATATTCTTGCCTGGGAAATCCCATGGGAAGAGGATCCTTGCAGAGTACAGTCCATGGGGTTGCAGTGTCAGACACCACTTGGAGACTAAACCACCACCACCGTAGTCTCACATTCGTTTTGAACACCCCATTCCAATTCCAGCCTGCCCCTAATGGTCCTTCTCTTAGAGTCAGTGGGTTATAATGATTAGGAGCACAGACTCCTGGAACTCATGCAGCTGGATTTGAAATCTGTCTACAACACAAGCCAAACCAGAAGACCTCAAGTAGGTCATTTCACTTCTCAGATCATCCATTTCCTCTATTTTAGAAAGAAAGTAGGGCACCTGTCACAAAGAATTGTTGCTGAAATTAAGTGAAATAGTGATAAAAATACAAGCATCAAGTAAACTCAAGTATAACATTACAGGACCTCAGAAAGAGTTACAAATTTTAAAAATTATTTCATAAGTTAAGATTAAACTAGAAGGCCCCCAAAATATAAGATGACATAAAGGAAAGAAAAGTAAACTGTACTTGGGCTTTCTGGCAGTGATGCTTTACCCCTGAAAAAAAATGGTGTCACATTTTTAAGATATTCAAGGAAAAAATAATGTTACATCCAGCAAAACTGACTTTTAAATACAAAGGACAAAAACAAGTATCAACATATTGAAACTCAGGAGATATTGCTCCCATGTGCCCTTCCTAAGAAATCTAACAGGGAAAGAGCTAAACAACCAAATGAGAGAGGCTAAGACACAGGACTAGTAATAAACATTAAATATAGTTACTCATAGAATTATAATTAGAGTTTAAAAAGAGAGAGCAGAGTACGTAATGGATACATGTTCTGACAATATAGAAACAGCGCAGTACAAAAATGGGAGAATAATGGTGAAAGCCTGTGCAAAAACTTTGACTACTTTGAGTAATCATGTTATACTGGTAGTGCTGGTTTTATTATACTGAAACTATTGTATATGTGATGACAGAAAAATCAAATGGTTAATTTTGGGATATTCTAATTCTATAATCCTCTGTGACCTTAGGGAAAAAAAGTATTGGTTTCAACAGATATGAATGGATAAAGAAGATGTGATATATACAAATAATGGAATGCTACTCAGCTATTAAAAAAGAGTAAAATGTTGCCATTTGCAACAATATGGAATGACTTGGAGGACATTATGCTAAGCAAAATAATAAACCCAAAATGTAAAACCAACTAGTGAGTGTCATAAAAAAGAAACTGACTCACAGATAGAGAACAACCTACCGGTGGAAAGAGGGAACCAGGGAGGGCAACATAGAGGTAGATGATTAAAAGGCACAAACTACTATGTATATAAAAACACAAGCTACAAGTTTATACTGTATACCACAGGGAATATAGTCAACATTTTACATAATTTTAAAAGGCTTATAACCTTTAAAAATTGTGAATCACTATGTTACACTCTTGAAATTTTTATAATATTGTATATCAACTATACTTCAATTTTTAAAATTTCTTATGTGGTATAGATTGTTCTGAATTGGTGCTCTGTATTTGAATTGGAAGTACCAGTATAAACCCACAAGTATTTTATTTCTAAATAGGTGGACGGATGGATGGATGGATAGAAAATTTTCCACTTCTAATCACTGAAAAGAAGGCTAGAAATACTGACCAACCAAAAGAAATCAGTATTCCTAGTACCCATATTGTAGTCTAAAAATACCATTGCCAACTAAAATAAAAGAGACCAATACCTTGGCAACATGGTTTTTTCCAGTTCCTGGGTAAGAAACTGTAAGATGAGCCTAAAAACATTCTGTCACATCCAGAGCTAAATGGAAGAGATTCCCATTGGTCAAAAATAGGAAATTTTGTGCTTCAATTGGGATAACTGCAATAGATTGGACTTGTAACTTAGAACCATGAATTCAAAATAATACTTATGAAAAACCAATTTATTGACCTCAGAGGTACAGAAAATGAATTCATTAACTTGCAAACTGATAAGGAAAGATAGAGTCAAGCCATTTGCCCTTCCTCTCCTCTCTGAACTCTTTAAATCACAAGGTAACCAAATAGTAGATGAAGGGAAGCATCTCTTTTACAAGTAGTTCAGCTACTAAATGAATGTTCTTCCCAGCATATCTGCATGGCTCACCCCCTCACTTCCTTCATGTCTTTATTCTAATTCATTTCAGTGGGGCATTCCTTTACATCCTTTCTTATTAAATTGCACATCCACTTCCCCTGATGCTTGCTATTCATTTCCTTGCTTACTCTGTTCATTGATACCACACAGAGAAATGTAAGCTCCAAGAGGACGAGGATTTTGTATAGCTGGTTTTTGATTGATTGATGGGTTCACTGCTCTATGTCCAGTACCTACTACAATGCTTGACCCCTGGGATGAACGCTACAATATCTACCGAAAAGTGAATTCTTTAACCAAATAATAACATAGCTGTGATGCGCTCTGCTTAGACGCTCAGTCGTATCCAACTCTTTGCAACCCTATGGACTGTAGCCTGCAAGGACCTTCTGTCCCTGGGATTTCCCAGACGAGCATACGGGAGTGGGTTGCCATTTCTTTCTCCCCACCCAGGGGTCGAACCTGCATCTCCTGCATTGGCAGGGGGGTTCTTTACCACTGAGCCACCAGGGAAGCTCAAAGTGACTAAACTGGAACTCAGAGAAGCCAAGTGGCTTGCTGGGGTTCACAGAACTAACAAATGATGCAGCCGGTTCTAACTAACCCAGGATTTGGAGATTGTTCTCTCATCATCAGGTGAGGCTGTTTACTGTATGTGTCTACCAGGAGCAGACATGGGTGTGGGTCCAGACTGCTCGCAAGCAATCCCCCCACATCCTGACACTGTGGAAGGTTAAAGAGATATCTGGAGGGCAGTGGAGGTAGAAACTTAAGTTAATTTAAAAGGAGGGTTTGGGCAAGTTTGAAGCGACCTTGTCTCTGCTTAAAACCTTTCCATGGCTCCAGTATCGGGACTGGCACAGAGGGGCAACAGTAATCATGAGATTCGACCTCACTTAAGGCAGGTTTGATTAGTGCAAATCCAAGTGGTTTCAGGGACACTGTGAGAAAGGATCACTATTGGCTTCCTTCTTTCCTGCTCCCCATGTCCTCCCCCACCGCTCCTCACACATCTGACCCCCTGCCCTTGACCCTTGGAGCTGACCAAAGAGAAGAGATTTGGGGGCATTGAGGGAAAATTCGGGAGGTTACAGTTGCTGCCTGAGACCTGGCACCTTTCACTGGCAAAGATGAGCATTTGGGTGCCAGATCCCCTCTTATATGGGTTTAGAAAATTAGAAAGCTCCATTTCCTGCACATCAAACATTTAGTGTGTTTAAGGTTGATCCCTCAACCTCATTATTTCAAATGGATAAATAAGTACATTGAAACTCAGAGAAGCCAAGTAGTGTGCTACTAAATGTGGGGTGGGGTCTCACCCAGGAATTGGGGGCTTTTTCCTCTTCCCCCAGATCAATGGTGTTTCACATTTCTGCTTGCCAGCCCATCCTCTTAAGCTCTGGAGTGTCCCAACCATGACCCACTCTCCACCCCTCCATCTCTCCCCAGAAAAAGCCTGCATTACCTGCAATGACCTGGGATGAGAGGAGCAGTGCAGCCAAAGTTAGCAAAAAAGTCTTCATGACTCCAGGGAGCCCAGAGAGTAGTCTCAGTTCTGGCAAAGAGACACCAAATGAAGAAGAGCTCTGGACTCTCTGCTCCTTCTAATCAACTGGAACACGTGTCACAGACACATGCTGTCAGCTGCCCACGGGTACAGTTGGCCCTGGAACATCCTGCCTCCCTCAGGATTCTCCTTGCTATCCAATGCCCATGCATCCACCTTCGGACCACACACCCCTGAGCTGATATGTTTCTCTTTATCTACTTCCACCTTTTAAGGGACAGCAGAGGGAAATCATACAAGCCAGAGGGATTTTTAAAAATAGATCTCAGCCCTTGTTATAACTCAATCTAAAATTCTCCAAGACTGTATGTTACACACTGAAAAAAAAAGTGTAGTCTTTATTAAATTCTATAAAGTACCTCATTATCTGTCCTAGAGATCCACTATTATCATGTTTTAGTGTAAGTTGAGCAAGCTGGTTTCTTCAAATGCAATTTTCCAGTTTGGTAGTGGAGGAGTAGAGAAGGGAAAGCATTTGTTTAGACTTTAGGAAGACTATGTTTATGTAATTACTTTCTGAGAGTAGACCCCACTACCAGAAATGCTCAGTTTGGAAAGGATTATTGTCATTGAGGGTGAGAGAGGGAAGAGTTGAAAATACTCAGCAACATGTACTGGCTGTGCCACTTGCTTGCTATGTGAGTTTAGGAGAGTCACCCTTCCTCTTGGACTTTAATCTCACCAATGTGCAGATTGGAATAGATGGGTCATAGAGGTCAACTCAATCCTTAGAGGCTGTGGTTCTGCCGCTGCTGCTCGTTGCTTCAGTCATGTCTGATCTTTTACAGCCCTATGGACTCTAGCCCACCAGGGTCCTCTATCCATGAGATACTCCTAGCAAGAATACTGGAGTGGGTTGCCATGCGCTCCACTTGGGGATCTTCCCAACCCAAGGATCGAACCAGTGGCTCAGACATTGCGGCCAGATTCTTTACCACTGAGTCAAAGGGAGGCCCATGCTATGGTTCTCTGGGTGCTAAAAAGGCACAGAAAATGGAATGCTGCAGAACACCACCAACACAGGCCATGCTGATTGAGTTAGCACCTAAGGACCCCTAGAGCTACCTCATCAGATTCCAACTCTCTTTATACACTGGGACCAGAGGCCCCTTCCCTTGGTACATACATCTTCTATGTTATTTGGCACTTACAAACCACAGTCCCACTTTGTGCCTGCTCCTCATAGAGTCAAAGCACAAATATTTGCTCTCGTTACTGTAAAGGCTTAAGTTCTCTCTAGGATCCTTGAATAGGTCTCACCACATCAGGTTGTTTTAGGAGTAAGAGCCACGGGATACTAATAAAGGAACATAGGAGACCCTGTTCTTACACGTTAAGACGCTATTTCCAGTGAAGTCACATTGTCAGGTACTTGGGTTAGGATTTGAGTCCATGGAATTCTCCAGGCCAGAATACTAGAGTGGGTAGCCTTTCCCTTCTTCAGGGGATCTTCCCAACCCAGGAATTGAACGAGAGTCTCCTGCACTGCAGGCAGATTCTTTACCGACTGAGCACTCAGGGAAGCCCATATTTGGAACAGGGGATACAATACAATCCACAACCGATGATTATGATTTATATTCTGAAAACCATGAGACATTGATGGAAGGAACTGAAGATGACTCAAACAAATGAAAAGATATGTCATGCTCACGAATTGGAAAAATTAATGTTGTTGAAATGACCATATGACCCAAGGAAATATACAAGTTTAATGCAATTGCTGTCAAAACACCGATGTCATGTTTCACAGAATAACCACAAATAATTCTAAAATTTGATGGAAGCACAAAAGATCCCAAATAGCCAAAGCAATCTTGAGAATGAAGAACAAAACTAGAGGTATCATGTCCTCTGATTTCAAACTATACTACAAAGTTACAGTAATCAAAAGAGGATGGTACTGGGACAAAAAAGGCACATAGATCAATGGAACAGAACAGAGAGCAAAGAAATAAACTCATGTTTATACGGCCAATTAATTTTTGACAAATGAAGCAAGAATATATAATAGGGAAATGATAGTTTCTTCAATAAATAGTGTTGGGAAAACTGGACAGTTACATGCAAAATAATCCAACCATGTTCTCCCACCACACACAATTAGAAATTAAAATATGATAGCATAAAATGGAAAGGTAATATTAATTTTAAAAAGCTAGAAAATAAACATGTTTAAAATTTCTCAGAAACTAATGGGGAAATTTTCAAAGGATTTGCACACCTGTATTCCTAAGTAAGATTAACTTTCTTAATCCAGATGACCAACCCAAGGGAAGACAGTACTCTACAGTTGGGTGGTGCTGCAGGCTGTGCTCCATGATGGGGTGGTGTCACTGGCTAGATTCTCTGCCTAGGTAGGGCCACAGGCTTTGTTTAGCAGTTGGTTAAGGCCATAGGCTGGGCTGAGCTACAGGGCAGGACTGTAGGCTAGACTCGGCTCTGGATTGAATTCTAAGGCTGCCCAGGGTCATTGTTCAGCCTCTCTGGGTAGGTAGGCCCAGAGGCAAAACTAAACAGTTGAGCAAGATGCTGGCCTGGTTGCCTGCCCAAGTGGGGCTGTAGAATGGGCTCTGTGGATTCCCAGAACTCTGGTCAATCTTCCTGACCAGAAGCCTTGGAGGCTATACTCAACACTAGGGCAGGGCTGTAAATTGGCTTCCCTGCCTGGGTGGTAATAGAATGGGCTCCACAACTAGTATGGCTAATTGGCTGGAAATAAAAATCAGTCAGAAAAGCCAACCAAGTTCAACAGAACTCCCTGGCCAGATGAGGTCACTTGCTTGGCTCTACAGATGAGCAAGCTTCTGGTCAGAATTCCTGCCCAGACTATTCAGGCAAGACAGTTGTCCACCAAGATCTGAGCCCTGGTTGCTGTAAGCCCTGGCTCCCTTCTCTGTCTCTGTCTGATCCCCTGTAGGCAAGCTCTGTAGAGTTCCTCAGTGATGCCCATGACCATCCCTCTACTATCTCAGCAGAAAATTAGAGCCTTACTGTCTGAGGAGGTTAATACAAACAGTGTCTGGTTCAAGGGGTAAGGGATACTATGCCAGTTGAAAGCAAGGGTATCATATTGAACCCAGGAGAGTCAAGTAAACTTTTACATATTTAAAGTTGATACCCAGGACGTTCCTGATGGCACAGTGGATAGAAATCCATCTACTAATGCAGGGGACGTGGTTCAGTCCTTGGTCTGGGAAGATTCCACATGCCACAGGCAACTAAAGCCTGTGCACCACAACTACTGCGCCTGGGCTCTAGGGCCCACCAGTCACAACTAATGAGCCCCTGTGCCACAGCTACTGAAGCTTGCATGCGCTAGAACCCACAGGCCACAAACCCTGAGCCCGTGTGCTACAACCCCTGAAGCCCCTGAGCCTAGAGCCTGTGCTCTGCAACAAGGGAAGCCACCACAATGGGAAGCCTGTACCCATGTGCAGCAATGAAGACCCAGTGTAACCAAAAGTAAATAATAAATAAAGTAAAAACTCAGTTTCTCTCCCATCTCCATTTTGATGATAGTGACAAACCTGTACCTTCTGAGCAGGACTGTGGAGGAACCTTCCCAGGGAAATTGGCACAATATCAAAGGAAAAACCTGAAGACATAGACACTATGTGTCTTAATCTGTTCAGCCTGCTATAACAAACTACCACAGTCTGGGTGGTTTAAACAATAAACATGTATGTCCAAAATTAGTGCACCAGCAGATTCACCTTCTGGTTCAGAGATGGCCTTCTCATTGTGCCTTCACTTGGTAGACGGGACAAGAGAGCTCTCTGGGGTCATTTTTAGAAGGGCAATAAACTCATTCATAAGGGATCACTGTCATGAATAAATCACCTCCTCAAAGGCTCTGCCCATCAGTGCAATCATATTGAGGTTCAGGACTTCAATATATGAATTTATAAGGGGCACACATTCAGTCTGGGACTCTCCTGGTGGCGCAGTGGTAAAGAATCCACCTGCCAATGCAGGAAATGACTGTATGGTCTCTGGATGGGGAAAATCCTCTGGAGAAGAAAATGGCAACCCACTCCAGTGTTCTTCCCTGAGAAATCTCATGGACAGAGAAGCCTAGTGGGCTATACTCCATGGGGTCACAAAGAGACAAGACTGAGCAACTGAACACATTAAGTCTATCTGGATTGCAGAGCATTCTTCCAGAGGAAATATAACTAGTACAAGACAGAAGCCATGAAACAAGAAGAGGATGTTATTTTTAAAAGAAAAAAAAAGAATAAAATAGAAAGAATGAGAAAAAAAACTTTAGAGACTCAGAGTACAAAGAAATACCTAGGAATGAGAATAAAATGGCAGAGATAAAAGCAATAGAGACCAATATATAACAGAGAATCATTCAGGCAACTGTACACTTAAAAAATAAGAATTCCAGAAATAGGAAGCAGGAAACCAAAGGGCAAGAAATCACGAAAGAAATGAGTCAAGAAAAAAAATGTCCTAGAATTGAAGTTCATTAATTTCCAGATTGACAGGGCCCATTAAGCACCCAGCAGAAAGATAGAGGAGCAATGCTTTCAAAATTCTCAGAGGAAATCACTTCCAATATGAAATGAGCAGCCAAACTACTAAACAAGCATGAGATTAGTACATGAGGTCAGACATTTTCAGGAAGCGACCAGGCAATGCCCCGCCAAAATAAAGGAATATATTAAGAAAGACCTCAAAACCCCAAAGCAGGACATTTATCTAAGGATAAAATCAAAGAGAACCCCAGGATGATGTAAATGGAGTTCCAGGATGGCAGCTGGTCACCAGGTACGCTGCTGCTGCTGCAGCAACCAATTCAGAGTAGAGCAGATCTGACTGCCCAGGGAGAGAGGCCACAGGAAGAGAAAGTGAAAGTGAAAGTTGCTCAGTCTGTGTCTGACTCTTTGCGACCCCATGGACTATACAGTCCACAGAATTCTCCAGGTCAGAATACTGGAGTGGGTAGCCCATCCCTTCTCCAGTGGATCTTCCCGACCCAGGAATTGAACCAGGGTCTCCTGTGTTGCAGGCGGATTTTTTTACCAGCTGAGCTACCAATGATTCTGAATGTATTCAAAAGGTATGAAAGACAGTTAAATTCTCATCTTCTGTAGCAGGAATTCAGTGGATAACATCTGAAACTGAAAAAAAGAAATAAGTAGCAATGTAAATAAGCATATCTCTTACATTAATAGTTAGAAAAGTAGAATCCAAAGAAACAAGTGGTTTTGTGAAAGAGGCAAGAAATGGAGAAAGGGAAATAAGTGACTCCTATATTTTATTATAGTTTTTTATTCAAAGTTGACACTTAAAATCACATGGATGAACATTTTGGGGGTTGTTTTTAGTTTGAATAAATTCAATTTTTAAATCATGTGGCTGTATGACTTTGATGAAAATTTAAACTAGATATAAAAAAAGAGAGCCGCAGTGGGGTAAGAATTGGATCTGGGGATTAACAGTTTCCTGCTTAAGAGTTTTTATAACAAATCCAGAAAATAAGACCCCATATAAGGTTGTCTAGGAAACATGGGTTTGATTCTTTTGGTTGGGAAGTTCCCCTAGAGGAGAAAATGGCAACCCACTCCAGTAGTCTTACCTGAAAAATCCCATGGACAGGGAAGCCTGGCAGGCTACAGTCCACAGGGACGCAAAGAGTCAGACACAGCTGAGCAAATGAGCATGCATGTAATGCTGTCTACCCCAGTTTTCTCTCTCTCTCTCTCTCTCTCTCTTTTTATTGCCATTCTGGGTCTTTGTTGCTGCCCAAGGGCTTTCCCTAGTTGCAGCCAGTGAGAGCTACTCTTTGTGTGGTGCGTGGGCTTGCCAGTGCAGTGGCTTCTCTTGTTGCAGAGCATGGGCTCTAGAGCGCAGGCTAGCAGTTGTGGCCCAGGAGCTCATAATTGTGGCTTGCAGACCCGAGAGAGTGTAGGCTTCAGTAGTTGGGACACATGGGCTTAGCTGTTCCATGGCATGTGATATCTCCCCAGAACAGGTATCAAGCCTGTGTCCCCTGTATTGGCAGGCTGATTTCTTTCCACTGTGCCACCAAGGAAGTCCTCAGTTCAGTTCAGTTCAGTCGCTCGGTCATGTCCGACTCTTTGCGACCCCATGAATCACAGCACGCCAGGCCTCCCTGTCCATCACCAGCTCCCGGAGTTCACTCAGACTCACGTCCATCGAGTCAGTGATGCCATCCAGCCATCTCATCCTCAGTCATCCCCTTCTCCTCTTGCCCCCAATCCCTCCCAGCATCAGGGTCTTTTCCAATGAGTCAACTCTTTGCATGAGGTGGCCAAAGTACTGGAGCTTTAGCTTTAGCATCATTCCTTCCAAAGAAATCCCAGGGTTGATCTCCTTCAGAATGGACTGGTTGGATCTCCTTGCAGTCCAAGGGACTCTCAAGAGTCTTCTCCAACACCACAGTTCAAAAGCATCAATTCTTCGGCGCTCAGCCTTCTTCACAGTCCAACTCTCACATCCATACATGACCACAGGAAAAACCATAGCCTTGACTAGACGGACCTTAGTCGGCAAAGTAATGTCTCTGCTTTTGAATATGCTATCTAGGTTGGTCATAACTTTTCTTCCAAGGAGTAAGCGTCTTTTAATTTCATGGCTGCAATCACCATCTGCAGTGATTTTGGAGCCCCAAAAAATAAAGTCTGACACTGTTTCCACTGTTTCCCCATCTATTTCCCATGAAGTGATGGGACCAGATGCCATGATCTTCGTTTTCTGAATGTTGAGCTTTAAGCCAACTTTTTCACTCTCCTCTTTCACTCTCATCAAGAGGCTTTTTACCTTCTCTTCACTTTCTGCCACAAGGGTGGTGTCATCTGCATATCTGAGATTATTGATATTTCTCCCAGCAATCTTGATTCCAGCTTGTGTTTCTTCCAGTCCAGTGTTTCTCATGATGTACTCTGCATATAAGTTAAATAAGCAGGATAACAATATACAGCCTTGATGTACTCCTTTTCCTATTTGGAACCAGTTTGTTGTTCCTTGTCCAGTTCTAACTGTTGCTTCCTGACCTGCCTACCCCCTAGTTTTTCATTTGAGAGATTCAAAGAAATACAATATGCCTTTGTATGTATATTCTTGAATGTCCAGGAGGCATGGAGCTAACTGCAAGCTAATATGTAATCTCAACACCTGCTCATGTTAGCTATATAACTGGAATTGGATGAATGACTTCAGTAGCCTGAGCTTCCCCAACCATAAAATAAAAGTAATGACAGTGTCTTCCTCTTAGGTTACTTGAAAGGAATAGGTGAGGTAGTAGGTGCATACCTGGCACATAGTAGGTCCAGGTTCCTCTCCAATGTTTGCTTCCTTACCCACTTCTTCTACTGGAGTTTGGTTAGGTATACTAAGATACACACACAGAAGTCAGCCAAAAGTGTTTTAATGAAACCCAGGAATCAGCTGAGGACAGGCTCAGGGCAACGTTATCTTCATTTTTATGCCCTCGGCTTCAAGCATTAATTAACCGTGGTGATGTATTTGGCTGAAACTTGGGCTTCACACAGCACAGTTTACCACTCAGGCAGAAAACATAGACTTTTTCATTCCTGGAACATGTGTCACGGCAGTTGCCATGACGATTCCAGCATTTTTCAGTGCTGCCTGATACAAAGAGAAAAAGAGAAGGAAGCCAGGATCAGTTCTGTGGGGAAATAAATCCTGGCTTGAAAGGATGGACAACCAGGCAGAAAAAGGAGGACCATTGAAAATGGGGGCATCTCCTCTAGATTTGCAGTGGTGTTATAGTCTCACACTCTTTCTGGACACCCCATTCCAATCCCAGCCCGCCCCTAATGGTCCTTCTCTTAGAGTCACTGGGTTATAATGATTAGGAGCATGGACTCTTGGAACTCATACAGCTGGATTTGAAATTTGTCTGTAACACAAGCCAACTAGAAGACCTCAAGCAGGTTATTTCATTTCTCAGATCATCCATTTCCTCTTTTCTAAAATGGAAATATAGCACCTGTCTCAAGCTATGATGAAATTAAGCGAAATACTGCATAAAAATACAAGCATTAAATAAATTTAGATATTACAGAACCTCAGAAAGAGTCACATGTTTTAAAAATTATTCTATAAGTAAAGATTAAACTATAAGGAACATATGATCAAAAAATGCAAGAGATAATGGCTTAAAATAAATACTGGATGATAAAGAGGATTTCTTAATCAAAAAGAGATAAAATGGAATAAATGAGTATTACAAATAATCATGACAAACAAAAAATTTCAACATACAAATAATAGGAACTACCAAAGAAGAAAACAAAATCAAGGGAATGGAAAAAATACTACAAACTAGGTTCAATAAACGTTCCTAAACAGAAAAAGATTTGAAAACATGTACTGCAAAAGTATACAGTATACCTGAAAATATTGACCCAAGAAAAGATACATTCTCCTAAAATTACTGAACAAAAGGAAACAAGCTTTGGGTATTTAGGCTCCTAAATATAAGATGACGTAAAGGGAAAAAATTTAAACTATACTTGGACTTTTTGAGAGCAATTCTTTATCCCAGAAAAAAAATGGTGTCATATTTTCAAGATATTCAAGAAAATAAAAGTGTTATAATCAAAAAACTAACTTCTAAATAAAAAGGACAAAAACAAACTGGTATCAACATACTGAAACATGTAGTGGATATATGTTCTGACAATATAGAGACATTACAATTCAAAAATGGGAGAATACTGGTGACAGTCTTTGCACAAAGTTTGACTAGTTTGAGTAATCATGTTATTCTGGTACTGTTGATTTTGTTATACAGTATACATAAACTATTGTATATGTGACGAGGGAGACATCAAATGAGTAATTATGGAACACTCTATCATCCTCTGTGATCTTGAAAATCAAAATTCTCAACACAAGGAAAAAATACTGGTTTCAACAGATATGAATGGAAAAAGAAATGTGGTATATACAAAAAATGGAATAGTACTCAGCCATTAAAACAGTGAAATTTTGCCATTTGCAACAACATGGAATGACTTGGAGGTATCGTGCCAAGTAAAATAATAAACCTAAAAAATAAACCAGTGAATATAACAACAACAACAACAGACTTACATATAGAGAATAAACTACCACTGGGAAAGGGGACGAGGGAGGGCAAGATAGACGTAGGTGATTAAGAGGTACAAACTACTATATATTAAAAAAATAAGCTATAAATTTACAGTATATACCACAGGGAATATGGTCAATATTTTACAACAACTTTAAAAAGAATATAACCTTTAAAGACTGTGAATCACTATGTCATATACCTGAAACTTATATAATATTGTACATCAACTATACTTCAATTTTTAAAAATCCGAGGTAGTATAGAAATTGTTCTGAATTTGTGTTCTGTATTTGAATTGGAAGTACCAGTAAAAACCCACAAGTATTTTATTTTCTAAGTATGTGGACAGATGGATGGATAGAAATTTTTCTAGTTCTAATGAATGAAAAAAAGGTAAGAAATGTTGACCAATACAAATTAGTATTCTTAGGACTCATACTGTAGTTTAAAAATATCATTTCCCACTAAAATAAAAGAAACTAATACCTTGGCAATGTGACTTTTTCCAGTTCTAGTTAAGAAATTGTAAGATGAGCCTAAAACTATTCTATCATACCCAGAGCTAAATGGAAGAAATTCCCATGGGTCAAGAATAGAAAACTTTGTGGTTCAATAGGAATAACTGCAAAAGATTGGAACTGTGGCTTAGAACCATGAATCTAAAATAATATTTAGGAGAAACAAATTGTCCTCAGAGGTTAACAGAAAATGAATTCATTAACTTGCAAACTGAAAAGCAAAGACAGAATCAAGCATTTGTCCTTCTACTCCCTTTTGAACTCTCAAAATCACAAGGTAACCAAATAGCAGATGAAAAGAAGCATGTCTTTTATAAGCAGTTCAGCTAATAAATGAATGTTCTTCCCAGCATATCTGCATGGCTCACCCCCTCATTTCCTTCATATCTGTCCTAAATTGTTTCAGTGGGGTATTCCCTTACATCCCTTCTAAATTCTACATCTCCCTCCTCTGATGCTTGCTGTCCATTTCCTTGCTTACTCTCTTTATTGCCTCCCCACAGAGAATGTAAGCTCCAAGAGGACGGGGATTTGGGGTGGGTGGTTGGTTGGGGGGGGTGGGTTCACTGCTCTATCTCCAGCACTTACCACATTGCCTGACACATAGCATGAACTCTACAACATTTACTGAATAAGTGAATTCTTTAACTAAAGTAATGGCATAGCTACTGGCCCCTAAATCCAGCTGCCATCAAGGGAAGTAGAAAGGGAGAGAGGAAAAGGGGAAACACTGAAAGACTAAACATTTACCCAAAGCAGAATCAATTAATCCAAGAAACTGTTTCAAACCAGAAAAAAAGGATAAAATTGTATGCTGAGTTTACCTACAGCCCCTGGGGCCTTTCTAACCTCCAACTTTCTCACCAACAGAATGAAAGTTCCTGGGAAAACTCTCATGAGTTATAAAAAATAGAAAAGATACAATTGTTGCACACTAAAATTTCAGTGTGTTCAATGTTGAACCCTAAACCTAATAATTTTTGTTGCTGTTTCAGTCACTAAGTTGTGTCCGACTCTCTTGGGACCCCATGGGCTGTGTAGCCCACGGGGCTCTTCTGTCCCTGGGATTTCCCAGACGAGCATACGGGAGTGGGTTGCCATTTCTTTCTCCCCACCCAGGGGTCGAACCTGCATCTCCTGCATTGGCAGGGGGGTTCTTTACCACTGAGCCACCAGGGAAGCTCAAAGTGACTAAACTGGAACTCAGAGAAGCCAAGTGGCTTGCTGGGGTTCACAGAACTAACAAATGATGAAGCTGGTTCTAACTAACCCAGGATTTGGAGATTGTTCTCTCATCATCAGGTGAGGCTGTTTACTGTATGTGTCTACCAGGAGCAGACATGGGTGT
Source organism: Aepyceros melampus (assembly GCA_006408695.1). Classification (NCBI taxonomy): domain Eukaryota; kingdom Metazoa; phylum Chordata; class Mammalia; order Artiodactyla; family Bovidae; genus Aepyceros; species Aepyceros melampus. Next base: position 251,063 of record SJXQ01005281.1, on the reverse strand, counting down.
GGGTCCAGACTGCTCTCAGGCAATCCCCCCACATCCTGACACTGTGGAAGGTTAAAGAGATATCTGGAGGGCAGTCGGGGTAGAACCTTAAGTCAATTTAAAAGAGGGTTTGGGCAAGTTTGAAGCGACCTTGTCTCTGCTTAAAACCTTTCCATGGCTCCAGTATCGGGACTGGCACAGACGGGCAACAGTAATCATGAGATTCGACCTCACTTAAAGCAGGTGTGATTAGTGCAAATCCAAGTGGTTTCAGGGACACTGTGAGAAAGGATCACTATTGGCTTCCTTCTTTCCTGCTCCCCATGTCCTCCCCCATCGCTCCTCACACATCTGACCCCCTGCCCTTGACCCTTGGAGCTGACCAAAGAGAAGAGATTTGGGGGCATTGAGGGAAAATTCGGGAGGTTACAGTTGCTGCCTGAGACCTGGCACCTCTCACTAGCAAAGATGAACATGTAAGTGTCAGATCCCTTCTTATGTGGGTTGAAAAATTAAAAAGCTCCATTGGCTGCACAACAAAATTTCAGTGTGTTTAATGTTGATCCCTCAACCTCATTATTTCAAATGGATAAATAATAAGTACACTGAAATCCAGAGGAGTCAAGTAGTGTGCTACTAAATGGTGGGGTGGGGTCTCATCCAGGAACTGGGGGCTTTTTCCTCTTCCCCCAGATCAATGGTGTTTCATGTTTCTGCCTGCCAGCCCATTCTCCCAAGCCCTGGAGTGTCCCAACCAAGATCCACTCTCCACCCCTCCATCTCTCCCCAGAAAAGGCCTAGGTTACCTGGAATGACCTGGGATGAGAGGAGCAGTGCAGCCAAAGTTAGCAAAAAAGTCTTCATGACTTCAGGGAGCCCAGGAGGTAGTCTCAGTTCTGGCGAAGAGACACCAAATGAAGAAGAGCTCTGGACTCTCTGCTCCTTCTAATCAACTAGAACACGTGTCACAGACACATGCTGTCAGCTGCCCGTGGGTACAGTTGGCCCTGCAACATCCTGCCTCCCTCAGGATTCTCCTTGCAATCCAGTGCCCGTGCATCCACCTTCGGACCACACACCCCTGAGCTGATATGCCTCCCTTTATCTACTTCCACCTTTTAAGGGACAGCAGAGGGAAGTCATACAACCAGAGGGATTTTTAAAAATAGATCTCAGCCCTTGTTGTAACTCAATCTACAATTTTCCAAGTCTCCATGCTACACATTGAAAAAAATATGTAGTCTTTATTAAGTTCTATAAAGTACCTCATTATCTGTCCTAGAGATCCACTATTATCATGTTTTAGTGTAAGTTGAGCAAGCTGGTTTCTTCAAATGTAATTTTCCAGTTTGGTAGCAGAGGAGCAGAGAAGGGGAAGCATTCATTCAGACTTTCACTGAATGAATTTCAGTCTCCTCTTTCACCCCCATCAAGAGGTCCCTCTTTACTTTCTGCCATTAAAGTGGTATCATCTGTATATCTGAGGTTGATATTTCTCCTGACAATCTTTTTTTTTTTTTTTTTTTTAGTTTTAAAACCAATCTTTATTTTGAATTGGTAATGTATATAGAGGGTAGCCTGGTAGGCTGCAGTCCATGGGTCACTAGGAGTTGGACACGACTTCACTTTCATTTTTCACTTTCATGCATTGGAGAAGGAAATAGCAACCCACTCCAGTATTCTTGCCTGGAGGATCCCAGGGATGGGGGAGCCTGGTGGGCTGCCGTCTATGGGGTCGCACAGAGTCGGACACGACTGAAACGACTTAGCAGCTCTTAGCAGCATAGAGAGTAGAGAGTTTGAAAAGTATAAAAGGATAAATATACCAAAATGTAAGTCTCCCTTCCACTCCCTTCCCCAGATACCCATTTCTTTCTGGAAACAGCCATTGTTACAAGTTTACTATGCGTGGATGTAAAAATGAAGTAATAATAATAGCCATCATCTGTTGAATATTCAACTCTGCACCAAGGTTCCTCACAAAAATCATATGAGATCACTATTATTATTTTCATTTTACAAATAAGAAAACTGAGTCTCCTGACAGTCTTGATTTCTGCTTATGATTCATCCAGCCTGGTGTTTCATGTGATGTACTCTACATAGAAATTAAATCAGCAAGGTGACAGTATACAGCTGTTGTACTCCCTTCCCAATTCTGAACCAATTATGCTTCATGTCCAGTTGTAACTGTTGCTTCTTGATCAGTACACATGTTTGTCAGGAGACAGATAAGGTGATCTGGTACTCCCATCTCTTCAAGAATTTTCCACAGTGTGTTGTGATCTATACAATTGAGGGGTAGTTTTGACATTCTTTAGCATTGTCCTTTGGGACTAGAGTGAAAACTGACCTTTTCCAGACCTATGGCCACTGCTGAGATTTTCAAATTTGCTGACATACCAGGAACAGCACTTTAAGAACACCATCTTTTAGGATTTTAAATAGCTCAGCTGGAATTCTGTCAGTTCCATTAACTTTGTTCACAGTAATGCTACCCAAAGCCCACTTGACTTCACACTCCAGAACGTCTGGCTCTAGGTGAGTGACCACACCACCATGGTTAACTGAGTCATTAAGTCCTTTCTTGTGTAGTTCTTCTGTGTATTCTTGCAACTTCTTAATCTCTTCTGTTTCTGTTAGGTCCTTACTGTTTCTGTCCTTTATTGTGGTCATCCTTGCATGAAATGTTCCCTTGATAGCTCCAACTTTCTTGAAGAGATCTTTAATCTTTCCCATAATATCACTATCCTCTATTTTTTTTTTGCACTGTTCATTTTAGAAGGCCTTCTTATCTCTCCTTGCTATTCTTTGGAACTTGGCATTCAGTTGGGTATATCATTCCCTTTCTCCCTTACCTTTAGCTTCTCTTCTTTCCTCAGCTATTTGTAAAGCTTCCTCAGACAATCACTTTGCCTTCTTGCATTTCTTTTTCTTTGGGATAGTTTTGGTCACTGCTTCCTGTACAATGTCACAAATCTACATCCATAGTTCTTCAGGCACTCTGTCTACCAGATCTAATCCCTTGAATCAACTTGTCACCTCTACTGTATAAACCTAAGGGATTTGATTTAGGTCATCCCTGAATGGCCTAGTGGTTTTCCCTACTTTCTTCAATTTAAGCCTGAATTTTGCAATAAGGAGTTCATGATCTGAGCCACAGTCAGCTCCAGGTCTTATTTTTACTGACTTATAGAGCTTCTCCATCTTTGGCTGCAAAGAACATAATCAATCTGATTTTGGTATTGACCATCTGGTGATGTCCATGTGTAGAGTTGTCTCTTGGATGGTTGGTAGAGGGTGTTTGCTATGACCATCATGTTTTCTTGACAAAACTCTATTAGTCTTGGCCCTATTTCACTTTTCCAAGGCCAAACTTGCCTGTTACTCCCAGTATCTCTTGACTTCCTACTTTTGAACTCCAATTCCCTATGATGAAAAGAACATCTTTTTTGGTGTTAGTTCTAGAAGGTGTTGTAGGTCTTCATAGAACTGGTCAACTCCAGCTTCTTCAGCATTAGTGGCTGGGGCATAGACTTGGATTACTGTGATGTTGAATGGTTTGCCTTGGAAATGAACCAAGATCATTCTGTCATTTTTGAGGTTGCAACCAAGTACTTGTGTTTTAGACTTTTGTTGACTATGAAAGCTATTCCGTTTCTCCTAAAGGATTCTTGCCCACCATAATAGGTATAATGGTCATCTGAGTTAAATTTGCCCATTCCTGTCTGTTTTAGTTCACTGATTACTAAACTATCAGTGTTCAGTATTGCCACTTCCTAAAACTCTGACATTCCCAGGTGAGCCCCATCTTCAAGTGACAGATATGAGCAGAAAACCATGGAGTCTTTCCAGAAGAAGCCCCAGGCATTGTTCTTACACACTTTTTTCTGTACATTTTGGGGTTAATTAAATGATTTTTTAATGTCATGATCATTAACAATTAATCAGAAGTTACTCTGTTTTAAGTACTCTTCTAAGAACTTTATATATTTTACTCAGTTAATCTTTTTTAACAATTCAGTGAGCTATGTAACATTGTCTTTTTATCCATGAAAACCTTAAGTCAGTAGAGGCTAAGTTATTTATACAGTTTCAGAAAGCTAACAATTTGAAGGTCAGGCACTCAACCTAAATCTATCTGACTTAAAAATTCATGATCCTGGAATAGTATACAGCAGGGGCTTGATAAATTCAATATAAAGTGACATGATTACACAAAGGAGCCAATTATAAGAAAATTGATAAGAATATTTCAGGTGAAGGGCATAGCAAGTGCAAGCAGATATAGTGTGTCCAATGGAAAGAATAAAGGCTAGTATGGCTGAAGAGTAGGGCATGAGTGGGAACTGATATGGGATAAAGCCAGAGAGCTACATAGCAAGTGGATCAGGTAAGTCAGGGAGAAGAGTTTGAATTTTATCCGAAATTGCAAAGTTAACAGAAAATCACAGAGTCAGGACTGTATGTTTTCACCTGCTTCCTCCACCCTCCCCACCAAAATCCTTTATTTATCCAGGCACTTTAGACAGTAGGGTCTCTTCTCTCAGGGAGGACAGCATCCAACAGATACATTTCTGCCCCATTCCCTAGCCACTAGAATAGAAAACTGCATTTTGCAATTTTTTTTTCAAATTGTTGAGTAGAAAAAAAAAAAACAACTGTGTATATTTAATGCGTACAATGTGATGAGTTTGAACATGAACATTTGGTGCTGTTTTTGTAGCCCAAACTAGGATGAAATTACATTTTATAATTCCTTTCCCTGTGATAATCAAGTTAGGCTTTGCCACAAACTCTTTTCTCTCTTTTCTTTCTTTTTAATTTTTTTTTTGCATGATATTGGGGAGTTGGAAATGAAGCAACATCCTTGTGTTCTGAAGGCTGTCACTGGTTAGAGGCGGTAAGGAGTGTCTGCGAGTTGCAGTCTGTCTTCATTGTTCCCTTCTACCCGTTAGCTCTCCTTCCCAACTGCAAGCCCTTCTGACCAAACTGAATGAGGTTCAGGCCCAAAACTAAACACCTCTCTATGAACTCAACAAAGGCCCATAGAATTAAAGCTATGGTTTTCCCAGTAGTCGTGTATAGATGTGAGACCATAAAGAAAGCTGAGCATCGAAGAACTTATGCTTTTAAATTGTGGTGCTGAAGAAAACTCTTGAGAGTCCCTTGGATTGCAAGGAGATCAAGACAGTTAATCGTAAAGGAAATCAACTGTGAATATCCATTGGAAGGCTGTTGCTGAAGCTCCAATACTTTGGCCACCTGATGCCAAGAGCCAACTCCTTGGAAAAGACCCTGATACTAGGAAAGATTGAAGGCAAAAGGAGAAGGGGGCAGCAGAGGATGAGATGGCATCACAGACTCAATGGACATGAGTTTGAGCAAACTCAGGGAGATAGTGGAGGACAGAGGAGCCTGGCGTGCTACAGCCCATGTGGTCACAAAAAGTTGGACAAGACTAAGCAACTGAACAACAAATGAATTCAAATAGGCAGTAGTTTTGAAGAGCAAGTAACCTTTCATAGGCTTCTGCACCAGCTCCTTCAGCAACCCCAGAGAGCTCTTTACTTTCCCAGCCCTTCCCACAATTGAACAGTCTCATCCTTGTAATAAATTCCTTAGCCCATAATGCTGATAGCAGTACTGCTGCTTCCCTAATTGAGTTTTAACTAACATATGTTTGAAAAAAATGAGCTTCTTTAATAGAAATGAAAGGATTCCCAAGTGATTCAGTGATAAAGAATCCGCATGCCAATGTTAGAGACACAGGAGACGCAGGTTCTATCTCTGGGTCAGGAAGATCCCCTGGAGGAGGAAATGGTAACTCACTCCAGTATTCTTGCCTGGAGAATCCCATAAGCAGAGGAGCCTGGTGGGCTACAGTTCTTGGGGTCACAAAGAGTCAGAAATGTCTGAGTACATACATGCAACAGAAATGAACAACAATCATGGATTTCTAGGCCTTATGCACTGAGTCCTTCCTAGCTACTATCTCTTCTTCATCTTAAAGGTTTTAGAAAGAGTTGTTTACACTTACTGATCTCATTCCTTCACTTACCTTTCGGTCTTCAACCTCCTCAATCTGTTTTCTGTCCCTACAAAAATGGTTTTCAGTGTTAATTTGTCTCATAAGCCATTGTTTTTTAGTCGCTAAGTCATGTCCTACTCTTTGCGACCCCATGGACTGTAGCCCACCAGGCTTTTCTGTCCATGGGATCATGCTTTTATACCCTTGACATCTGTGTCAAATAGGGCCAGTCAAGAAATGGAAGTCACATAGCATACTTAATGTATGGAATCAGTTACATTGCTGTTGGAAGGCAGAAACAGCAAAAAGAGGACCCTGAGGAAACAGGTATTAGTAACCACAGATTTTTCCAGTAGTCATGTACGGATGTGAGAGTTGGGCCATAGGAAGGCTAAGTGCGGAAGAATTGATGCTCTCAAACTGTGGTGCTGGAGAAGACTCTTGAGAGATCAAACCAGTCAATCCTAAAGGAAATCAACTCCAAACATTCACTGGAAGGACTGATCCTGAAGCTGAAGTTCCAATACTCTGACCACCTGATGCAAAGAGCTGACTCACTGAAAAAGACCTTAATCCTGGGGAAGACTGAAAGCAACAGAAGAAGCAGGCAGCAGAGGATGATACGGTTAGATAGCACCACTGACTGAATGGACATGAATTCCAGCAAACTCCGGGAGACAGTGGAGGACAGGGAAGCCTGGCGTGCTGCAGTCCATGGGGTCGCAAGAAGTTGGACACGACTGAGTGACTTCACTTCACTTCACCCTTAGGTAGCCGGAACTGAGGGAAGAGAATGGATTTTCAAATCCTAAGAGTTCAGAGGAGCGACCTCCCCACTACAACAGCTGGTTCTTGGACCTCTGAGGACGGGGCACAACCTGGCCCCCAGAAGGCCTGACCACATGGGTAGCCCTGAGATGGCAGGGGGCTACGGCTGCTGATACTTGTGAGAGGGCACAGCCAGACTCCTGCTGGGAGCTGCGTCTCTTCCTTCCATTCTCCTGCCGATTTTAGCCCCCGTTACAGTATATTTCTCATGTTCAACACCAACAAAAGCCTCTGAACAGATTTCCCTTTGCCTGGAAAGCCACGTGGGCTCATCCACCTGATGTTTTGGTCTTTGTTTCTCAAAACATGGTTCACTGCTATCTTCTCTACAAAATCTTCCCTGACATTCTGGATTCCGCGTGCGTGGCGCCCCCTGGTGGTCCCTTGACTGGCAGTCGAACCCTATCGCGTGACCTAAATAGAAAAGCCAGCATGCCAGCTCAGGGCGTGCGGGGGCCGTGCCCGCGGGCGGCGGAGGGCACGTGCGGGTGACATCTGTTCCGGTTGGAGCAAAGGAGCGGGAGCCAGAGAGGCCAGAGCACTCCACCATTAGCTTTGCCATCGCATCACATTGCCAAGCTGCTTTGCCATTGCCACTTCCCTTGGCAACTTGTAGCCATGAAGCTCCTCTCGCTGATTCTGGCCGGACTGCTGCTCTTGTCCCAGCTCACTCCAGGTAACCTGGACCTCTTCAGGGGAAGGGCACAGGGTGCGGAGAGAGAGAGATCTGGACACAGAATCCCACCAGCGGGGAGGATGGGCTGCGGGGCCCCCTGCAGTCACCTTGTGGAGGAGGCGGCCAGGCAGCATATCTAGGTACCAACTACAACATGGAGAGCTTCTTGCTCAGTCACCCCATCCTGCTGTCCCAGGGAGCATGCTCAGCTGGGTTAGCTTGTGAAGAAGAATGCATAGGATGAGTAGGAGAAGCAGGAGGAGGATACACAATAGTGGCCATGTCACAAAATAGGGCCCAGAATGATCTAGGCTTAATACAAACGGCAACCACCTTAAGGAGAAAGCAAAGCTCATCTTTAACTTGTTACCATCTCTGTGCCAGTCCCTGTGTTGGAAAGCTAGGACCACAGAGATAAATGACATGGCCTGGGAGGGATTCAGACTTCCCAGATGGCACAGTGGTAAAGAACTCGCCTACCAGTGCAGAAGAGGTAAGAGACTCGGGTTCGATCCCTGAGTGGGAGAGATCCCTGCAGCCCATGGGGTCGCAAAGAGTCAGTCATGACTGAAGCAACTGAGCACCCGCGCTGGGAGTCACTCACTGGGAGAGATGTGAAATAGCATTTACCCAGGGTGCCGTGAGCTGTGTTACAGGGGATCTGGGGTCCTGAGGTGCACAAGGGAGGGACCAGCCCAGGCTGGGGGCCTGGAGACATCTCCTGGAGGGATACTCTACATCCTGAAAAATGGTTAGAAATTAGAAGGGAGGGAGAAGAGGTGGAAAAGGAAGGTTGTCTCAGACGGAATTCAGCTAATAGCAAAGGTCCAGATATGGGAGACAACACCATGCCTTCAGGAAACTAGCCCACGATGGAAGGGTGGGTTAGGGTGTGGCAAGGGGTAAGACTGAAAGTGTTAATCGCTCAGTAGACTCTTTGTGACCCCATGGACTGTAGCCCATCAGAGTCCTTTGTCCATGAGATTCTCCAGGCAAGAATACTGTAGTGGGTGGCCACTCCCTTACCCAGGGGATCTTCCCAACTCAGGGATCGAATCCAGCTTTCCTGTATTGCAGGTAGATTCTTCACCATCTGAGTCACCAGGGAAGCCCAGGATCGGGAAGCCCAGGGTTAAGGGTGTGGCAAGGGTTAAGACTGCAGAATCAGTCAAGGTCCAGGTCTTGATGAGCCTTGACTGCCAGCTGAGGAGCCATGGGAAAGCTTAAGCAAAAAAGGGCTATTCCATCAACTCTAGCATCACTGTCTGGCCCCTCTTGCTCAGCTGACAGAAACTTCTGCTCAGCCAAGGCTTTCACCTCACCTGTCCACAGGGCTGAAATATATAAATTTCCTCAGCTCAGCCCTTGTACCTGCCTGTGGCAAATGCCTGAAATACCACTCAGCTGAAGATAGAGAGGAAAGCCCCAGAACCTGGCTTAAACACTGCTCAATCATTTTCTAACTCTGTGACCTCCAGTAAGCAGCTCAGCGGCTCAGGGCTTCAATGTCCTCATTTCTCAATCTGCTACAACAAAGGCACCTGTATAGTAACATCAGTTTGAGGGAACAACATTGAACACACTGAAATTTTGGTATGCCAAAAAAAAAAAAAAAAAGTGTAGCTTCTTCATTTTATGTAACTCATTTCAATTTTCCCAGGAAATTCCATCCTGCTGATGTGATGGTTGGGGAGAGGGGTGGTGGAAGACTAAGGGACTGTGCCTAAACTCCGCAGTTTAACATTTGTTAAACGCATCAGTTCTGGTTTAAAACAGTTTCAAGTTAATCAGTCTCTTTTGAATAAATATTTGAGTAAGTCTTTCAGAATTTCTCCTTCTGTTCCCTTTCTGTTTCTAAAGATAGCACCTGGGTTTAGAAGTTAACTAGATGTCATGGTTTAATTTACTGGCTCATTCAATAAACGTGAAAGTCGCTCAGTCATGTCTGACTCTTTGCAACCCCATGGACTGTACAGTCCATGGAATTCTCCAGGCCAGAATACTGGAGTGGGTAGCCTTTCCCTTCTCCAGGGGATCTACCCAACCAGGGACTGAACCCAGGTCTCCCACATTGTGGGCAGATTCTTTACCAGCTCACCCACAAGGGAAGCCCAAGAATACTGGAGTGGGTAGCCTATCCCTTCTCCAGGGGATCCTCCTAACCCAGGAATCAAACCAGGGTCTCCTGCATTGCAGATGGATTCTTTACCAACTGAGCTATCAATAAACATGTTGAACAAATTTCATATTCCAGGCACTGTGATAGGTGCAGGAGGTAGTACAGTGAGCACATGAGAACAAGACAAGGTAAGCAAATCTTTAGCCTCTTGGAGTTTGCATTCTGTTGAGAGAAGCAGAAACTATTTTAAATAAGTGAAACATGAAATGCCAGGTGGTGAGTATGATGAGCAGAGTAGGTGGGAAAGGGGATAGCAAATACCACAGGGGCGTAAATTTGCTGTTTTAAAGGGGTGCTCATGGAAGGCTCACCCTGACCTGAGGGAGGATAAGAGGTGATCCCTATGGATTTATGGAGAATATTCAAGCTGGTGGGAATGTGAAGTGCAAAGACCTTGGAACAGGCTCATGACGAGGTAGAGCCCAGTGCTGGACCTTCACTGACTTCTGCAGCAAGGTCCCTCATTGTGTGTGATCCATGACTGAGGAAACTTCTTGGTCCTGTTGAGAGCCCCACTGACTCAGCCCTTCATCTCAGTCAAATCTTCCATCTAATCCCTAGGTTTAGGCTGTTCACACAACCCCTCCCACTCCCTTTCTGCACAGGGGTCTATGGCTGGCAGGTCTCTCAGCTCTCAGCTCATCACCAGTTCTCCTATTTCCACTGGAGACAAGAGGGAACTGAGGACTTTCCTCAGTACTTTATGCCACAGGAGAGGAGAGGGAGATGCTCAACCACTTCCCTCAGGCATTTCTAATCTAATTCCTCCCCAGATGGCACCATAATGTGTTGGTGCTGTTAACAATTTCCCTGGGCTACCCTCTGAGGGCAGAAAGTAAATCCCCTCTTCTCTAGTAGTTTCTCCAGGCCAATCTGGGTGTTTGTAGCAAGAGATTCTCTTGCCCCCTGCCTTTCTCACCTGACTTATCTCTACTTCTTAAGTGTTCAGGTTGACCAGCAGGCCCTAGTCTGGGGGCCCTGGGACAGAGTTGGGGGGTGGGTTGGAGGAGAGGAAGGTCTTTGTTTCTAGCTTGCTGGTAGGTCCTTCATTGTCCCGGCTGGCAGAGACAAGATATGGGCTCTGGTGGAGCTCTAAGGCCTCCTGCTGCTGCTGCAAAATTAGATTTAAGTGCCCCAGTTTCCTCTAGGGAGAATATTTCCTCTTCCTTTCTATTAGATGTGGTGGTAAAGGAGATTGAATGGAAGTTTCTTTGGCCAGACCCTCAGCCTTTGCCTCCTGTGGCTTGCGATGAGGTGGTTTTATCTGAATCAACCAGGCTCAGCTAATAATATATAAAGGAATTCTTTGAAATTTGGAACCCTCTGACCCTTCTAAATACATTAAGTTCTTAAATGTGTTGTCTTGCTATAAACTACAACTCATCTCATTTAAGCTGAGCAATGAACTTTGTCATTCTATTGTTTGCCATTCCCCCAAAGGCCAGAAACTCTGCCCAGTTCTGCTTTTCAGCAACCAAAGGGTCTCATGATTAAAGGGGAATGAAATATGTATCACTTTAATATTTTTAAAATTTTTAAGTTAGGTTAATTGTGGAATCCAGGACATATGTATAAAGCGCAAAAACCCAGCAGAGATTAGATTTAGGTGGGGATGTCACATCCTTTTCCATTATATCTCCTCATAGCACCCAGTTTCCTCCTTTATAATTTTCAGCCTAAGTCTAGTCAATCAAGTATCTGGGCAGCTATTTCTTTATAGTTGTTTCTCGTCTCCCCTCCCTTACTTGAATGGAAGTTCTCTGAGGGCAGCTGTCTGTCTCTAACTTGTTTGTAACTGTATCTCCAGTGTACAGGCTTCTCAATCTACATGTTTATTTCCCTTGGATAGACATCGAGAAAGGAAATTGCCGGTCAAGACTGCACCATCTGAAAATGTGACAAGTAGCCTCCAGAGAGGCTGAAACAAAGTATATGAGACCATCTTTCCTCTCACTCTCAACACAGTTCATCTTGATATTCTTGAATTAAAATTTCAGATTTTATTGTTAAATTGTGGAGGGGAGTGCCTTATCTTTTTTGTAAAATAAAACACAGAATTACACATGGGCCCAGTAGTTCTGGGGCTTCCCTGGTGGCTCAGCCAGTAAAGAATCTGCCTGCAATGCAGGAAACCTGGGTTCGGTCCCTGGGCTGGGAAGGTCCCCTGGAGGAAGAAATGGCAACCTACTCCAGTATTCTTGCCTAGGAAATCCCATGAACCAAGGAGCCTGAAGGGCTACAGTCCACAGGGGCACAAAGAGTTGGACACAACTGAACAGCTAACACTTTCACTTTTTCACTTTCCATTAGTTGTGGCGCATGGGCTTAGCTGCTCCGTAACATGTGAGATCCTCCCTGACCAGGGATCGAACCAGCATCCCCTGCATTGCAAGACTGACTCTCAACCACCTGACCACTAAAGAAGCCCTTGAATTATAGTTTTGTCTAGGTATATGCCCAATTGAAAAATGGGCAGAGGACCTTAACAGACATTTCTCCAAAGAAGACATACAGGTGGCCAGTAGGCACATGAAGATTCTCAGCATCACTAATTATTAGAGGAATGCAAATCAAAACTACAGTGAGGGGACTTCTCTGGTGGTCCAGTGGTAAAGACTCTGTTCTTTCATTGCATGGGGCGCAGGTTCAATTCCTGATTTGGGAACAAAGATCTCCAGGTGTGGCCAAAAGAGAGCTACAGTGAGGTACCACCTCACACAAATCAGAATGGCCATCGTTAAAAAGCCTATAAATAATAAATGCTGGAGAAGGTACTGAGAAAAGGGAACCTTCCTACACTGTTGAGCTTCCCAGGTTGCTCAGTGGTAAAGAATCTCCCTGCAATGCTGGAGACACGGGAGATGTGGGTTTGATCCCTGGCTGGGCAAGATCCCTGGAGAAGGGCATGGCAACCCACTCCAGTATTCTTGTTTGGAGAATCCTATGGACAGAGGAGCCTGATGGGCTATAGTCCATAGGGTCGCAAAGAGTTGGACTTGATTGAAGCGACTTAGAATGTACACACACCTAAACTATTGGTGGGATTTTAAGTTGGTGCAGTCACTATAGAGAACAATATGGAGGTTCCTTGGAAAACTAAAAATAGAATTATTATATGATCCAGAAATACAATTGGTTTTTATATATTAATCTTATATCTTACAGCCTTGCTAAACTCAATAGGTTTCATAGCTTCTGGGAGGATTTTATATATAGATGATCATGTCATCTTTAAACAGTAGTAGTTTTATGTCTCCCTTTAAAATCTGTTTTTAATTCATTAGTAAGTATGATCGTATCTGCAGAATTTTCACAGATAGTGGTAATCAGGTATTATGAATTCTGTCAAATGCTTTTTCTTCCTCTATTGAAGTGATCATATGATTGGGTGAGGTGGGAGGGTTACTCTGCTGATGTGGTGAATTATTAATACATTGATTGATTTTTCAAATGTTGAACTGACCTTTACATTTTTGGACTGATTCACATTTATTATGATGTATTACCCTTTTTATACATTTCTGGATTCAGTTTATATTTTGTTAAGGATTTTCACATCTGGTTTATGAGGGATATTAAGTCTGTAAGGTTTTTTACATCTAACTTCATAAGGGATATAAATCTGTAGTTTTATTTTCTTGGAATGTCTTTGACCTTGGTGTGAAGGGAATTCTGGAAGACTTTGAAAAGAATTGGTTTATTTCTTTCTAAATGCTTGGTATTAATATAATTCACCAATGAAGCCATATCAACCTAGAGTTTTCTTTGTAGAAAATACTTACAAATTCAATTTCTTGCAAAAAATTAAGGGGTTTAGAGTTATGGATTTCTTCATGTATGAGCTTGTAGTTTGTGTTTTTCTTGTTTTTCTTTTTATATATATTTTTAATTTTATTTATTTATTTTTTTACTTTTAAAATATTGTATTGGTTTTGCCATACATCAACATGAATCTGCCACGGGTGTACACGTGTTCCGAATCTTAACCCCCCTCCCACCTCCCTCCCCATACCATCCCTCTAGGTCATTCCAGTGTACCAGCCCCAAGCATCCTGTATCCTGCATCGAACCTAGACTGGCGATTCATTTCTTATATGATATTATACATGTCTCAATGCCATTCTCCCAAATCATCCCACCCTCTCCCTCTCCCACAGAGTCCAAAAGACTGTTCTATACATCTGTGTCTCTTTTGCTGTCTCGCATACAGGGTTATCGTTACCATCTTTCNAGCCAGTCTATACTTTGACACACCCTCTTTTCCCTCCATCAGTGCAACCAATCTCTATCTCCATTTTTATCTCTGTTTCTGTGTCTGTCTCCATCTCTATCTCACTCATTCTCTTGCTCTTACGGTCTCTCTCTTAGTTACACATGTACACACATCACATGTGTTTCTCTCTACACCTGTGCTTCATTGTTTATTGCTCACTGATCCATTTGCATATGGCCCAGCACACCTGCCTCCAGCAAATGGCAGCCCTGGACCCCAAGTCTACATGATCAAATTTCCATAAAAGAGAATCTGATTGCCTGAGCTTGAGATAGGTTGTCATCCCTGGATCATGTAGCTAGGGGTACAGGGTCATATGGGAAGTAGCCACTCACTTTATGCTAAAGGCAAGGCAGATTCTCTAAGAAAAGGGAATAGGCACGGTGAAATGATGGGTATTTAAAGCACGTGAGTAAAAGCTTGTAGGCTTCAGACCAAGAAAGAGACCTCAGGTGTTCTGACTTATAGTTGAAGATCATTTTCTACCACACTCCCTGTGGCAACCTCAAGCTATTGTACAATATTTGGAAGAAATGATTGGGCCTAAACTTTATCTAAACCCATGCAATAATATTTTTATAATAAGACATTACTATACTTTAAAAAAAATAGGCATATATAGCAACACAAAAATAAACTGGTATCTGAGAGAAGAAATTTATTTTTTATTGAACAAAAATCATAACTTCCTTGCATTTTCAGCTGTAGATATTTATTTTAAAGACTTTTTCTCCTTGTCTTTTCCCAGATCCTTTTCCCAGGATCTTTTTGTCCTAAATTCATCTAAAAAACTTGTCTTTGATTCTCTTCTCCAATTTTCATAGTTCTATGTATTTTATGTCCAGATAGTTTTGGCTCAACTTACATCCTCCTAAGTTAACATGAATTCTTTAACTGTTGGTGTTACCTAATGAATTTATAACAGCTTGAAGATGAGCTGACTAGCTTGTGTTTCCCTCAAATTAATAAATATGTTATTTTTATGACTCCTCTGATGTTACTGTGACCATACACAGTGTTTACAGGTTCAACACGCAAGACTCAATTTCCTCTGAAGGATTTTTGTGTAATTTGGGTAAGCTACCATACAAGTGAGCAGTGGCAAGTTAGTCATGATGCTATGAATACAACTTCTCCTCATAGGGTTAGTTCATCCAGAGGAAAGATGACCATTCTTCTATCCTCAGTAAAGAAATAAGAGATTTAACTTCTTCATTCACTTGTCTCCACATAAAGTATCATGTGTATATCTGTATCTGATTATAGTGCAAAATATTTTAATCAAATATTCTCCTTAAAAACCAATAATTGGGCTATATTTCTTAAATCCAGATATCTGCTTAACGTCAATTTTCTTTTTGAGGCAGAATGATGTGGTAGAAAGAGCTCAATCCAGGATGGAGAAACATGGATTCTAACCTACTAGCTTTGTTCCTTTATTAACAGTGAAGAACATTCTAAAAGCCAACCAAATCCTGAATGTCTATTTCCCCAGTTAGAAAGGATTTGTTATAATGCTCTTCAACCCATTTCTCAGGCTCACTGAAGGCTCAAAGGCAATGCACTTGGCAATTGTTTTAGAAACTGAGACACAATATACAAATGTGATTTACCATTAATACTCTTTTCCATAAAAGTATGTCTCTTAATGAACCTTTTGAAATCAACATTCAAGGAAAAAACTTAAGAATAATCTTAAATAGGAAGATAAGCAATCGCTGACTTAAGAGATCTGAGTCATATATGATTTGTATATGCAGATTGCCACAGTTATTCCAACTATTGCTATTGATGTAAAAACAGTGGAAACTTTTAGACAAGCTATAGGTTCACAAATAGAAGGAGTGAAGACACTGTTCAATATGAAATCAATTAAGAAGAGACCCAATGACAGATTCATAGTCACACCATGTAGCTGATGCTTAAATCCAAAATTTCACACATCCCCTCAAACTTTTTACTGTGAAAAATCCTGCCAATTATAGACTTCATTGCATTTAAATGTATCTCCTTTGAAAATGTGAAAACTTCCTCTTAATCCTTACTCTGTGAAGATGGAGATTTGGGTTGAGATGAAGAAGAAGGTAGTTTTGTGGCCTGCTATACTTTGTGGAGTATCAGCCTGGGTGAGCTTCCCTAGTGGAGTACTAGGGGAGCATGAAGGTATTGGGCTCCAACTGTAAGGACAGGAGGAAAAAGATGAGAGGATCATAAAGGTAACCTTCATATATTGAAACGAAGCACTTAATGAGAGCTCTGTCATCAGAAATGGAGGAAACTCTTCCTCCACTACTTTCTCTTCCTCCTGCTCCTTCCCCATCCCTCCCTGTCCTTCTTCCTCTTCCTCTTTTTCCTCCCCTTCCTTTCCTCCTCCTTCTTCTAACAATGAGCCCTGTCAGGATATAAAAAGTGTGTGATTCTTGATATCTAAAGGAACTTCCTCACCTCTACGTTTCAGGACTGCAGCTCTCAGGATCCACATATCAGATCAGTGACATCATCTAAAGCTCCACTGAATCCCCTTAGACTGGTCAGTCTACTGCCTCTTAGATCAATCTGCTAGTCTTATCACTGTCTGGTTATGTATATGGGAAAGATGAAAGTGAGTGATGCCAATGATTACATTTATATGAGGCAACTGAAGAAAATAACTCTGCTTCTCATTTAAGATCTTCTGTCCTTCTTCCTCTTCCTCTTTTTCCTCCCCTTCCTTTCCTCCTCCTTCTTCTAACAATGAGCCCTGTCAGGATATAAAAAGTGTGTGATTCTTGATATCTAAAGGAACTTCCTCACCTCTACGTTTCAGGACTGCAGCTCTCAGGATCCACATATCAGATCAGTGACATCATCTAAAGCTCCACTGAATCCCCTTAGACTGGTCAGTCTACTGCCTCTTAGATCAATCTGCTAGTCTTATCACTGTCTGGTTATGTATATGGGAAAGATGAAAGTGAGTGATGCCAATGATTACATTTATATGAGGCAACTGAAGAAAATAACTCTGCTTCTCATTTAAGATCTTATCTTTATTGAGGGTGAATTAGATTCTTTATTTCTAATTACAAGCAAAAACTTAATCCCTCCAATAAGCATTTATTGAGCACCTGCTGTGTGCCAGGCACTGTGTTAGATAATATGGTACGAGTAGAGAAGAATACTGCTACTGCTAATTCACTTCAGTTGTGTCCGACTCTGTGCGACCCCATAGATGGCAGCCCACCTGGCTCTGCTGTCCCTGGGATTCTCCAGGCAAGAACGCTGGAGTGGTTGCCATTTCCTTCTCCAATGCATGAAAGTGAAAAGTGAAAGTCAAGTCGCTCAGTTGATTCTGACTCTTAGCGACCCCATGGACTGCAGCCCACCAGGCTCTTTCGTCCATGGGATTTTCCAGGCAAGAGTACTGGAGTGGGGTGCCATTGCCTTCTTTGAGAGAAGAATAAGCCACTATCAATACCTTTAGGAAGCTTGCTGTCTAATGGGAGAGGGGATATCAAATTATAATACAATATGATAAATACTGTGTTGAGGAATAAACAGGCTTCTTTTTTATGTTTGCTTATATATATTTTTTTATTTATTTATTTTTTACTTTACAGTTTTGTATTGGTTTTGCCATATATTGACATGAATCTTCCACAGTATACATGTATTCCCAATCCTGAACCCCCCTCCCACCTTCCTCCCCATCCCATCCCTCTGGGTCATCCCACTGCACCAGCCCCGAGCATCCTGTATCATGCATCGAACCTGGACTGGTGATTCATTTCACATATGATAATATACATGTTTCAGTGCCTTTCTCCCAAATCATCCCACCCTCGCCCTCTCCCACAGAGTCCAAAAGACTGTTCTATACATCTGTGTCTCTTGCTGTCTTGCATACAGGGTTATCATTACCATCTTTCTAAATTCCGTATATATGCGTTATTATTGGTGTTTTTCTTTCTGGCTTACTTCACTCTGTATAATAGGCTCCAGTTTCATCCACCTCATTAGAACTGATTCAAATGTATTTTTTTTAATGGCTGAGTAATACTCCATTGTGTATATGTACCACAGCTTTCTTATCCATTCATCTGCTGATGGACATCTAGGTTGCTTCCATGTCCTGGCTATTATAAACAGTGCCGCGATGAACATTGGGGTACACGTGTCTCTTTCAATTCTGGTTTCCTTGGTGTGTATGCCCAGCAGTGGGATTGCTGGGTCATAAGGCAGTTCTATTTCCAGTTTTTTAAGGAATCTCCACACTGTTCTCCATAGTGGCTGTACTAGTTTGCATTCCCACCAACAGTGTAAGAGAGTTGCCTTTTCTCCACACCCTCTCCAGCATTTATTGCTTGTAGACTTTTGGATCACAGCCATTCTGACTGGCGTGAAATGGTGCCTCATCGTGGTTTTGATTTGCATTTCTCTGATAATGAGTGATGTTTAGTCTCTTTTCATGTATTTGTTAGCCATCTGTATGTCTTCTTTGGAGAAATGTCTATTTAGTTCTTTGGCCCATTTTTTGACTGGGTCATTTATTTTCCTGGAATTGAGCTGCGTGAGCTGCTTGTATATCTGAGATTAATTCTTTGTCAGTTGCTTCATTTGCTATTATTTTCTCCCATTCTGAAGGCTATCTTTTCACCTTGCCTATAGTTTCCTTTGTTGTGTAAAGGTTTTAAGTTTAATTAGGTCCCATTTCTTTATTTTTTTCTTTTATTTCCATTATTCTGGGAGGTGGGTCATATGTCGGGGAGTGTTTTGCCTATGTTTTTCTCTAGGAGTTTTATAGTTTCTGGTCTTGTGTTTAGATCTTTAATCCATTTTGAGTTTATTTTTGTATATGCTGTTAGAAAGTGTTCTAGTTTCATTCTTTTACAGGTGGTTGACCAGTTTTCCCAGCACCACTTGTTAAAGAGATTGTCTTTTCTCCATTGTATAGTCTGGCCTCCTTTGTCAAAGATAAGGTGTCCATAGTTGTGTGGATTTATCTCTGGGCTTTCTATTTTCCTCCATTGATCTATATTTCTGTCTTTGTGCCAGTACCATGCTGTCTCGATGACTGTGGCTTTGTAGTAGAGCCTGAAGTCAGGCAGGTTGATTCCTCCACTTCCATTCTTCTTTCACAAGATTGCTTTGGATATTCGAGGTTTTTTGTATTTCCATACAAACTGTGAAATTATTTGTTCTAGCTCTGTGAAAAATACCGTTGGTAGCTTGATAGGGATTGCATTGAGTCTATAGATTGCTTGGGGTAGTATACTCATTTTCACTATATTGATTCTTCTGAGCCATGAACACGATATATTTCTCCATCTATTAGTGTTCTCTTTGATTTTTTTCATCAGTGTTTTATAGTTTTCTACACATAGGTCTTTTATTTCTTTAGGTAGATATATTTCTAGTATTTTATTCTTTTTGTTGCAATGGTGAATTGAATTGTTTCCTTAATTTCTCTTTCTATTTTCTTATTATTAGTGTATAGGAATGCAAGGGATTTCTGTATGTTGATTTTATATCCTGCAACTTTACTGTATTCACTGATTAGCTCTAGTAATTTTCTGGTGGAGTCTTCAGGGTTTTCTATGTAGAGGATCATGTCATCTGCAAACAGTGAGAGTTTTACTTCTTTTCCAATTTGGATTCCTTTTATTTCTTTTTCTTCTCTGATTGCTGTGGCCAAAACTTCCAAAATATGCTGAATAGTAGTGGTGAGAGTGGGCACCCTTGTCTAGTTCCTGACTTTAGGGGAAATGCTTTCAATTTTTCACCATTGAGGATAATTTTTGCTGTGGGTTTGTCATATATAGCTTTTATTATGTTGAGGTATGTTCCTTCTATTCTTGCTTTCTGGAAGGTTTTTTTTTTATCATAAATGCATGTTGAATTTTGTCAAAGGCTTTCTCTGCATCTATTGAGATAATCATATGGTTTTTATCTTTCAATTTTTTAATGTGGTGTATCACATTGATTGATTTGCGAATATTGAAGAAAACTTGCATCCCTGGGATAAAGCCCACTTGGTCATGGTGTATGATCTTTTTAATGTGTTGCTGGATTCTGTTTGCTAGAATTTTGTTAAGGATCTTTGCATCTATGTTCATCAGTGATATTGGCCTGTAGTTTTCTTTATTTGTGGCATCTTTTTCAGGTTTTGGTATTAGGGTGATGGTGGCCTCATAGAATGAGTTTGGAAGTTTACCTTCCTCTGCAATTTTCTGGAAGAGTACTTGTGTTGGGTCTGTTAAGATTTTCTATTTCTTCCTAGTTCAGTTTTGGAAAGTGGTACTTTTCTAAGAATTTGTCCATTTCTTCCAAGTTGTCCATTTTATCAGCATATAGTTGCTGATAGTAGTCTCTTATCATCCTTTGTATTTCTGTGTTGCTTGTTGTGATCTTTCCATTTTCATTTCTAATTTTGTTGATTTATTCTTCTCCCTTTGTTTGTTGTTGAGTTTGGCTAATGGTCTGTCAATTTTATTTATCTTCTCAAAGAACCAGCTTTTGGCTTTGTTGATTTTTGCTATGGTCTCTTTTGTTTCTTTTGCATTTATTTCTGCCCTGATTTTTAAGATATCTTTCCATCTTCTAACCCTAAGGTTCTTCATTTCTCCTTTTCTAGTTGCTTCAGGTGTAGAGTTAGCTTTTTTAATTGACTTTTTTCTTGTTTCTTGAGGTATACCTGTATTGCTATGAACCTTCCCCTTAGCACTGCTTTACAGTGTCCCACAGGCTTTGAGTTGTTGTGTTTTCATTTTCATTTTTTCTATGCATATTTTGATCTCTTCTGTGATTTGTTGGTTTTTCCGCAGTGTGTTGTTCAGCCTTCATATGTTGTGGACAGTGTGTGGCCAGTTCATTTTCAGATAGTTCCTTGATCCGGCTTATACTTCTCAAGATCTATAGGCCCCTTCCCATATCAGTTCAGTTCAGTTCAGTTGCTCAGTCGTGTCTGACTCTTTGCGACCCCATGAATCGCAGCACGCCAGGCCTCCCTGTCCATCACCAACTCCCGGAGTTCACTCAGACTCACATCCATCAAGTCAGTGATGCCATCCAGCCATCTCATCCTCGGTCGTCCCCTTCTCCTTCAGCCCCCAATCCCTCTCAGCATCAGGGTCTTTTCCAATGAGTCAACTCTTTGCATGAGGTGGCCAAAGTACTGGAGTTTCAGCTTTAGCATCATTCCTTCCAAAGAAATCCCAGGGTTGATCTCCTTCAGAATGGACTGGTTGGATCTCCTTGCAGTCCAAGGGACTCTCAAGAGTCTTCTCCAACACCACAGCTCAGCCTTCTTCACAGTCTGACTCTCACATCCATACATGACCACAGGAAAAACCATAGCCTTGACTAGACGGACCTTAGTCGGCAAAGCAATGTCTCTGCTTTTGAATATACTATCTAGTTTGGTCATAACTTTTCTTCCAAGGAGTAAGTGTCTTTTAATTTCATGGCTGCAGTCACCATCTGCAGTGATTTTGGAGACCAAAAAAATAAAGTCTGACACCATTTCCACTGTTTCCCCATCTATTTCCCATGAAATGATGGGACCGGATGCCATGATCTTTGTTTTCTGAATGTTGATCTTTAAGCCAACTTTTTCACTCTCCTCTTTCACTTTCAACAAGAGGCTTTTTAATTCCTCTTCACTTTTTGCCATAAGGGTGGTGTCATCTGCATATCTGAGGTTACTGATATTTCTCTCGGCAATCTTGATTCCAGCTTGTGTTTCTTCCAGCCAGCATTTCTCATGATGTACTCTGCATAGAAGTTAAAGAAGCAGGGTGACAGTATACAGCCTTGACGTACTCCTTTTCCTATTTGGAACCAGTCTGTTGTTCCATGTCCAGTTCTAACTGTTGCTTCCTGCCCTGCATACAGATTTATAGTTGGTGCTAACTACAGGGTTTTAATCTATTACACCTGTCACTTCCAAGGAGGTTCCCTCTGTTTGTTTTAGGTTCTTCTATTTGCTGGTCTCCTCAGTGTCTAATTTCTGCCATGATACAAGGGGGCAGTGGTGGTCACTTATTTAGGTTCACTTGTTCAGTGTGCCGTGGGAAGGGAGGAACACTACAAACAAATATCACTGGTGTGTGCTCACAGTGTCTTGGCCACACTGGGTTTGTCCCCACTCACAGTGTGTGTGCTTTCCCTGTCTACCCTGTTTAGGCTCTAGGTTGCTCTGCTGGGAACTGTCTGAGGCCGGCCCTGAGTTGTATGCACTTCACAGGTCTAAGCCACTCAGATTCAAGTTGTCAGGTACTTCGCAAAGGCGTAGACTTGGTTTGGCCTGCGTTTTGTGCCCTTCCCAGGTCCTAGCAGCTCAGGTGACCAGGTGTTTGGTGAGCATGGTCACTGCAACTTATCACCTCCCCTGTCCCTGCAGCTCAGTTTTCTGGGTGTACAACTGGCGCACCTTCTCAGGTGTGCTGTGTGTCTCTTCTAGGGATCTGATCTCTAGCGGCGACTCTCCCAGCAGATGGCGACCATCCAGAATCCCAAGAAGTTTTGGTTAGCAACGAAGCCTGCTTGCAGTTTGGTAGAGTTTGCCTCTCTGGGGCCGCGATTGCCCCCTTCTGACTCTGGCTGCCCTCACCTGCCTGTCTCTGGTGGGGGATGGGCTGGTCCACAGCTGGCTAGCTGTGCTCAGTCCTTTGTTCTGTGAGCGGGCCTGGCAGTGTCTTAGGTTAGGGCTTTTCCCCAGATAGCTATCCCACAGTCTGTTTTGCTATCTCAAGTTAGTTCCCTCAGATTGCCTTGGGGCATAGAGGCCTGGTCTTTACTCTAAGCAATGCAGCCCGTGCCTCCCTGCCCAGCCCCTGCTTGCTAGTGGTGGATGCGGGCGTCTGCGCTGCTTCTACACTGGGAGTTACCTTTGGGCACACAATCTGTGGGTTTTAATTATTTATTTATTTTTCCTCCTGGTTATGTTGACCTCTGAGGTTCCAAGGCTCACCACTAACCACTGATGAGAGTGTTTGGAAACTTCTCTCTTTTTTAAAGACTCCTCTCCTGGGACAGATCTCCATCCCTATCTCTTTTGTCTCTTTTTATCTTTCACATTTTTTCCTACTTCCTTTCGAAGACAATGGGCTGCTTTTTTGGGTGCCTGATGTCCTCTGCCAGCATTCAGAATTTGTTTTGTGGAATTTACTCAGCGTTCAAATGTCCTTTTGATGAATTTGTGGGGGAGAAAGTGGTCTCTCCGTCCTATTCCTCAGCCATCTTATCATAAACAGACTTCTATGAGGTATCAGGAGAGACTTTCTGGGCAACGAGTTTTCAGAGAGGTGAGGACAAAGTTAGAAGAGTGCTCCAAACAGAGTATGCAAAGTTTACAACTGAGATTAGGCATCATATATTTGAAGAAGTGCAAATAGTTTTGTGTAGCTAGAAGATAAAGTTAGCTGAGAAAGTGAGAAGAATTGCTTAGCAAGAGACCAGGCTGTCTTTTTAAAAAATGAAATAATGCTATTTGCAGCAAAATGGATGGACCTAAGGATGGTCATATTGAGAGAAGTAAGTCAGACAAAGCAAAATACTGTACGATATGTCTTATATGCAGAATCTAAAAGGAAATGATATAAATGAACTTATTTATAAAACAGAAATAAGCTCACAGACTTAGAGAACAAATGAACTTATGATTATCAGGTGGGAAGGGTGAGGAGAAAGGATGGTTAGGGAGTGTGGGATGGACATATATGCACTGCTATATTTAAAATGGATAACCAACAAGGACCTGCTGCACAGCACAGGGAACTCTGCTCAATATTTTTAACACCTAAATGGGGAAAGAACTTGAAAAAGAATAGATTTATGTGTATGTATAACTAAATCACTCTGCTGTACACCTGAAACTATCACAACATAGTTAACCAACTATACTCCAGTATCAAATAAAAACTTAAAAAAAGAGAGAGAGAGACCAAGTTGTGCAACAGAGCTCTATAGATTTTATTAAGATATTAGTGTGGTTTTCCAATTATGTGATAAACTTTACAGCACTGAGGATCAGAAAATGCATGCTTCCTGAATGCAAACTGTCTCAAAGGGAAAGAGCCCAGGACACAAGTTGTCAGATATCCTGTAATAAACAACCACAGCCACAATAACAACAGTAAAACTTATCCAGGTGTACCGTAGTAAACACAGAAGATCCTAGAACTTCCAAAAGTAAAAGCAAGGGGGAAAATTTGAATAACAAAGGGCCAGTAATCAAATTAGCATCAGACCATTGACCAGTGATCTGTGCCTCTGCATCTACTGCTCAGCATTGAGCATCCTGTCCCTGAACCTCGTGAACTCAGGGTGATGCCTGTATCATCAGCAAACATCAGTCACCAGGGTCCTAGTTTGACCAATGTTTCCTAGATTCTATGTTCTTCCTTCTTAGGGCATTAGCTCATTTTGCTGGATCACACAAATTAAAAAAAAAAAAAACTAAGAAAGGAGGAATGAGGGAATATTTGCACCTTGCATATTTGAAAAGATCTTTATTCTATGTTCAAACCTGATTGCTAATTTCTGAAAAGAATTCTAGAATGTAGATTATTTTCCCTTAGGATTTTGAAGGTGTCACATCTTTGCATCTTCTAGCATCTAGTTGTTGCTCTCTCTAACTTTCCAGTGTCTTTTTGAAACTCCAGGTAATCAAAGAGTGGAAATCTTGGATTAATTTTCCAAGTCTCTCATTTCTCTAACAGATTTGTTTCTTTGTCTACTTGTTCTACATTGTGTGAAATTTCCACAACTCTTTTATTATTTTCTAAGAGCTCTTTTTAGGTCTTTGATTGTTTTTCTTCTCCTGGCTCTTCTTTTCATGTTGTTGACTGTCTTCAACTTTTCTTTGCCCTGCATAGTTTAAGATTTAGCAATATAAAAGGTGACCAGAGACTTTGCACAAGCAAGAAGCTTGTTCACTCATACATTTTGCTTTAAGGAGAGAAGACTATTGCACAAAGTGACTCACTGAAGCCACAGCATTTTGGAGGTACTCATTACTACACTAACTGCTCTAGTGCCTTCAGTTCAGTTCAGTTCAGTTGCTCAGTCATGTCCAACTCTTTATGACCCCATGGACTGCAACATGCCAGGCTTCCCTGTCCATCACCAACTCCTGGAGCTTGCTCAGATTCATGTGCATTGAGTTGGTGATGCCATCTAACCATCTTATCCTCTGTCACCCCCTTCTCCTCCCACCTTCAATCTTTCCCAGCATCAGGGTCTTTTCAAATGAATCAGTTCTTCACATCAGGTGGCCAAAGTATTGGAGTTTCAGCTTCAGCATCAGTCCTTCCAATGAATATTCAGGACTGGTTTCCTTTAGGATGAACTGGTTGGATCTTCTTGCAGTCCAAGGGACTCTCAAGAGTCTTCTCCAACACCACAGTTAAAAACACAGCATTTAACTTCCTTAAGAAAGACTCTTCTCAGTTTGTTTCCTTGTTTGCTTCTCTGGGCAAAAAAATTCTGGCATTTATTGGTGGAGATTTCATAAGCTTAAGTTTTTTGAGGTCACATTTCTCTTTACTCACTTGTTAGTACCAAAAGGGTCGTTCAGTGATTCTGCAATGTCCTCCACAGCTATGGGCTACAACTTTCTCTGTCTCATTCATCAGTCACTCTTTTCCCAGTCACTCTAGAATATCTTCTAGACAGTTGTTGAAATCTCTTTTTGCTAGTGATCTTCTATTGTTATCTTTATGGTTCTGGATTAAATGGGACCTCAGGTGAAAGGGATTAAAAAGTGTGTGTTCTTCACATGGCTTAATAACAAAGAACTCAGACCAATACAGAAACAAAAAACCTAAGCAATCTGATTAAAAATATGCAAACTTGAATAGGTTGTTAAGTGATACATGTATGTGTATGTGTGTGTGTCTCTGTGTTAGCTGCTCAATAATATTCAGCTCTTTGCAATCCCACTGTAGCCCACCAGGCTCCTCTGTCCATGAAATTCTCCAGGCAAGAATACTGGAGTGGGTTGCCATTCCCTTCTCTAAGGGATATTTTCCACCTAGGCATGGAACGCAGGTCTTCTGCTTTGCAGGCAGATTCTTTACCACTCAGCCACCAAGGAAGCCCCAACAGATACATACATAAGTGACAAACTCTAAGAAACACAAGAGAGTGGTTTTTTTTTTTTTTAATTCATAAAGGCAAATCTGAGAAGATAAAGGTGGACACCACAGAGAAAGAGTACACTGTTGACATCTAAAGTGTTGGTAATTTTCTTAGTAATCTTTCAACTGTTTCTACCGGTATATCAGCTCTGTGTGTAGATGATGTAGTTCATAGTTTTAAAATGTAAAGGAATAAATTTTTACTTTGGCAAATATTTAGTAAGTGCCAGCCACGTGCTAAGTGCTAGGAATACGGTAATGAACAAAAGGACAAAAATCCCTGTTCTTATGGTAATGACAGTCTAGCGGAGAAAGACAAACAATACATACGATTACAGTACTCAGTAACATCATTTGTATTTTAGAGAGTGATAAGTGCTAAGGATAAAACATAAATCAGGGAAGGAGTTATGAAATGTTGTGGAGGATGAGTGACAAGGAAACCCTCACCAAAGAGTGAGGGGATAGAAGAGATCTGAGAAGTGGTGAGAGTCAAATGAGATAAGGCCTGATGGTGAGGACTTTGCCCTTGACTCTATATGAGAAAGGAAGCCATTGGAGAGTGTTGAGCAGAAGAGTCAATATGATCTGACTTATATTTTGACAGAATCATGGTTAAATAATGCCACGTCAATAGCATAACATAAAATGGGTCTCATAATTGTTCCCCTGCAGTGTTACCATGAGGATTAGAAATAAACTACTAAATACAAGAAGGCCAAACCCCAACTATGGTTACTTTTTAAAGGTTTCGAGCACAATGGTAACAGAAAAGGAGCAAAAATATTTAAGACATATTGGTATTTAAGACATATTGGTATCCAGGGAACCAGTTTGGCAGCTGTTATAACAGTCCTGGTGCGAGACAGGGCTGACCCTGTGATCAGTGGCACAGCATGGCTTCGGGGCATTTGCCATTTGAGCCCATCTCCATGTTTGCATCAGGTTTCTCACTCACTCTTTCCTGGAAAATTTTCCTCTTCACCTCCAAATAATTCTAAAAAGAAACGACTATCAAGAACCCAGGTAGGAGCTACATATTGTCATGTACAGATCATAGTTTCTGAAGTGACATTGCCTGACAAACCACACAGCTACTCATTCTTCAGACCCTGAGAATTCTTTCTGTAGCTGAAACACTAAAAAAAAGAACATACCTGAAATGTATGAACCAAACAAAGATGTCCTTGCAGAGAAGTTTGAAGAATAACTGCAGGAAAATGGTCCACTCATATTTCAGTCATCCTGTCTGAGCACTTTCCCAGGCCCGTGGAAAGAAAAAAACCCGCAAAGAGATGCTAAGATTTATAGACTAAACTACTTGTTTACTTCCATTTTAGAGGATATGAATATGTGAAATTTTATATGTGAAAAATTTGGGAAAATAAAAATTAAAATATTTGCAGTATGAGTTCACAAAATATAATAATTCATATTAACAAGCCTATGCTTTGCTATGCATAGTTGCCATAACAATAAACTCTGCTTATTTTTCTTTAGAAAGTTTTATGAATTATATCAGGACTTCCCTGGTGGCTCAGACAGTAAAGAGTCTGTCTGCAGTACAGGAAACCCAGGTTTGATCCCTGGGTCAGGAAGATCCCTTGGAGAAGAAAATGGCAACCCACTCCAGTATCCTTGCCTGGAGAATCCCATGGACAGAGAGGAACCTGGTGGGCTACAGTCCATGGGATTGCAAATATCAATAGACATAAACAAGACAGGGATTTAGCATTTTCAAATCAAGTGTGATTATGATAAATGATAAGATTCAATGAAATGACACCTGGAAAATATCAAATATGTGGAGGGAAATTTAAGGAGTAATTTTCATTGATTTGTTTTCTGCATATCTAGACTCATATACTGGGTTCAGAAAGCAGGGGAACTGACACTGAGACGTTAGGGCAAAGCAAAGATAAATTAGACATCTGTTCATTCCCTAGGAAATTGCTGCCTACATAAAGGGGCTTTTGTCTCTGTATCTTGGTAAAATCGAGCTGGTGCTAGTCACTGCTGCTCCTAGGACTCTGGCCACACTCCCTCTTTGTACAAGAATTGGAATGCACTTAATATTGCTTAGAATACGTGAGCCAGAATCTGGGCTGTGTTGTCTCGTTACACAGAAGTTTATATCGTGTGTGTGTGTCTGGAGGGGGGAGGGTATGAAAAAATAAAATCTGAATGTTCTATTTTTTAACTTGTGGTATGGATTAATTAGGTTGAACATGTTTCAATAGGGACTCACTTTTTTTTTTTTTCAAAAAAGAATAATTCACTCACCAGTGAGTCAGTCAGAAGCACTGTATGACAAACTGCCCTTCAGTACATAGAAGTTGCAGAAGAGCAAGGAAAAACTGACTAATATCGGATCTATGCAAGGACCAGTCCTCCTCCTTAATGGAGATTTCTCCCAGAGGCCAGAAGCCATGGGTCTTGCAGTGTTACGAAAGTGTCTGTCAGGGGAAAGTCAGCAAAAGGAGGTTCTGAGTAACGGAGTGAGCAATGAAATAAAGTAAGCTGTACACTGAATGCTACAGATACTTAAGCATGCTTAAATTGACCAAGAATTGGCTGAAAGAGGAGGTCAAGACCACCTACATCAAATAAGTTTAAAAAGAAATTACTATTCCTTTTTTGTGTTTATTTTTGTTCTTGAGTTGGCAACTTTATTACATTAAACATATAGCACTGTTTGAGCATTTTGCTTGTCCATTCTATAAATATTTATTGAGCAACTATTAGGTGGTGGATACTTTGCTCTTGCAGGTATAAAGTGATGGACAAAATAGATATAGCCCCTGTCTTCACCAATTTAATAATCTAGTAAAACAGGCAAGTATTTTACTAGGCAAATAGGCTAATTAATCCAGAAATACATGAATGACTGTATACATACAAACTGAGATAAGTGCTCTAAAGGAAAATAATTGTGTGCCACAAGGAAAGTGATGCACTTCATTTACAGTCAAATAACTGTAAGTAAAAGGTGTTATTATCTCTATTTTACAAATAAGAAAAGAGATTTGTAGTGAATAAGGTAACTCAGCTGATAATTGGAAGAAATAGATTCAAGCCAGGTCTGCCTGATACTACCTTTCATGCTTGGAACCCCTAGCCTAGACTGAGCGCCAGGTTGAGAAGCAGGCATCTCTGAGTTTCTCTGAGCTGCTTGTTCAGGTTCACATGGATTGTCAGCAACAGTCCTGTCCATGCTGCCTACTTAACCACCAGCACCGCTTTCCCTTCTGATGGTGAGCAGGGCACATCGTGTGCTCCCAAGTAACAAAGAGACAGCAGACCTAACCATAAAATTGCTTAAGGACTTGCAGTAGGATGCTCTGTAATAGCATTTGATTGCTGTGAGATAGTCACTCTATATTTGAGGTTAAACTTTTTTTTTTTCCTACATAAATCTGTTTTCAAAGCTGTAGAACTGTGAAACTCTCTCCACCTTTTCCAGAAAGTTGGTTAAAAATAGTGTCAAGCTAGGGGCTTCCCAGGTGGTGCTAGTGGTAAAGAACCTGCCTGCCAATGCAAGAGACATAAGAGACATGGGTTCAGTCCCTGGGTTGGGAAGATCCCCTGGAGAAGGAAATGGCAACTAAGGAAATGGAAATCCACTCCAGTATTCTTGGCTGGAGAATCCCATGGACAGAGGAGCCTGGTGTGCTACAGTCCACAGGGTCACACAGAGTCAGACACAACTGAAACAACTTAGCATGCATGGACACAGGCAACTTATAGAACTGTTCTTGTTAATAAGGCACCTAGCGGTATACCAATAAGCATTTGCTCCAAATAGTAAGGAGAACATCTGAGGAAAATAAAAGAGCAGAGAAAAAATTAATAGAAGGACCAGAGCAAAAATGCATAAACTAACGCCAAAATAATAGAGAATATTAACAAAAGCAAAAGCTGATTCTTTGGAGGGGAGAAAAATAGACCAGGTAGCAAGAGCCAGTATCATGCCCAGGAAACTTTTCTCTATATTCTTCATTGTCAAATGTACCATCTTGGACTAATTTCATTTTTCTCACCACAAGCAAAAGGTAGCTGCACTGTTATTTCATACAATACCATGGCTTTTCTGTATTGAAACAATATATGTTTTCTTTCCTCTGCAATTTCCTAACACAAGGTATATAACACTGGTTACATCATTACTTTGGACCCCAAGCCTGTAGCTGAGAATCCATCTTGGCCAGATGAAATGATGGGACCACGTACGAGCTGAGACTCCACTGTGCCATCTGAATTCACTTACAAGACACAATGTCAAAGGCAAAATTATTAAGAATTTCAAAAAGAGTGGATATATGTGTATGTAAGGCATTGGCATCCCACTCCAGTATTCTTGCCTGGAAAATCCCATGGACAAAGTAGCCTGGTAGGCTGCAGTCCATGGGGTCTCTAGGAGTTAGATATGACTAAACGACTTCCCTTTCACTTTTCACTTTCATGCATTGGAGAAGGAAATGGCAACCCACTCCAGTGTTCTTGCCTGGAGAATCCCAGGGATGGGGGAGCCTGGTGGGCTGCCGCCCATGGGGTCACACAGAGTCAGACACGACTGAAGCGACTTACCAGTATGGCTGATTCACTTTGCTGTGCAGCAGAAACTAAGACAATATTGTAAATCAATTATATGCCAATAAAAGTTAATTAAAAAAAATAATTTCTAGACTGCAACCAAAGAACTTCAATCCCCAAGTGCAAGGTCCCTTTGAGCACAGGGCAGTGTATGACAGGCTGATAACATGCTCACAAAGCCAGCTCTGGTGGATCACATGATGGTTCATTACATTAGACTTTTACAATTAAGCTCCTATAGCTTTAATAAGCAGACAGACAGAGCTAATTCCACCAGATGGAACATTCTCAAGACTGTACCAGTAGAATAACTTTTTCATCTAAAGGCTACTTACTTCATTTTTTTAAAAAAATGGAGCCATTGAGCAATCAAATCAATCACAAATACTTGAGCTCCCACTGTGCTGTGGAGGAAATCAGTAAAGGTAGAGACAAGTTTCCTGTCTTCCAAGAGCTCACAATCTAATTGCAGAGGCAGAAACAAAAGATGACTAACAGATGCATCTCTAACTTATTTTTTTAATAGCTACATAATTTCTCATAATATGCCACAACTTATTCAAGTGTTCCCCTACTGATTGGCTCATACTGTTGCCAGTGACGTATTAGCTTTTTAAAAAAAAAGCATCCATTAGCTCTTGCTGTGTTACTGACTACTCTCTCAAGTTTAGTGGCTTAAAGAGCAATCATTTACTAATTTCTAAGGTTCCATGGATTGACTGAGAAGTTTTTCTCATCTGAGTCCAGCTCAGCTCATCTCTGCTGGACCCACTCTCATTTGTATGGAGTACTGGCATGTTACAGAAGGTTGGATGTTCAGGCTGGCCTCAGTCATGTCATTGACAATTGGCAAGTTGTTGACCACAGTGACAGGACTGACAAGTGCACATATCTTTCATCACCAGTGTTCTCGCTAGGTTAATTCACATGGCAATCTTAAGCTTCCAAGAAAGCAATTAAGTTTCAATGCACAGGCACTTTTGAAGCTTATTTTATCACCCTGGCTAATGTCTTATTGGCCAAACAAGTTGTATGGTCAATCCAAATTAAAGGAATACAGAAGTAGAATCTACCTCTTAATGGAAGAAGGATTTGATCACTTTTACAATAAATCACATCAGCTTTTTGCCCCTAAATAATATGCTACTATAAATATATCTCGGAGAAGGCAATGGCACCCCACTCCAGTACTCTTGCCTGGAAAATCCCATAGACGGAGGAGCCTGGTAGGCTGCAGTCCATGGGGTCGCTGAGAGTTGGACACAACTCAGTGACTTCACTTTCACTTTTCACTGTCATGCATTGGAGAAGGAAATGGCAACCCACTCCAGTGTTCTTGCCTGGAGAATCCCAGGGACGGGGGAGCCTGGTGGGCTGCCGTCTATGGGGTCGCACAGAGTCGGACACGACTGAAGCGACTTAGCAGCAGCAGCAGCATAAATATATCTATATAATTATTGTGGCTTTATTTCTACGCAATAGAGTTCCTGAAATGGAATCATCCAGCCAATGGGTATGTGAATTTTTAACTTTAACAGCTATTACAAAATTGTTTCTAGGAAGACTAGTAATTTATAGTTGAACAGCAATCAGTGTTCTTTATCCTGCCTCCTCACCAGGAAAAGATGCTTTCACTATATTTTTTGACAATCAAATGAGTGAAAAACAGTATCTCCCTGTTGTTTAATTTGTGTTATCTTGACTGCTAATGTGTAATAACCTTCAGAGCACAGTTATATCTGCTGAAAGGTGGTATGTTAAGGTGACTGAGGACAAGGAAGGAGGAACACTCAGGTGATTTACACACCATGCTTGCTGGTATTGCATTGGAGAAGGAAATGGCAACCCACTCCAGTGTTCTTGCCTGGAGAATCCCAGGGACGGGGGAGCCTGGTGGGCTGCCGTCTATGGGGTCGCACAGAGTCGGACACGACTGAAGCGACTTAGCAGCAGCAGCAGCATAAATATATCTATATAATTATTGTGGCTTTATTTCTACGCAATAGAGTTCCTGAAATGGAATCATCCAGCCAATGGGTATGTGAATTTTTAACTTTAACAGCTATTACAAAATTGTTTCTAGGAAGACTAGTAATTTATAGTTGAACAGCAATCAGTGTTCTTTATCCTGCCTCCTCACCAGGAAAAGATGCTTTCACTATATTTTTTGACAATCAAATGAGTGAAAAACAGTATCTCCCTGTTGTTTAATTTGTGTTATCTTGACTGCTAATGTGTAATAACCTTCAGAGCACAGTTATATCTGCTGAAAGGTGGTATGTTAAGGTGACTGAGGACAAGGAAGGAGGAACACTCAGGTGATTTACACACCATGCTTGCTGGTAGTTTAGTTGTTGAGATAAGTCATGCATAGAAGTCCAACAGTTGGCCTTCCTGTGAAACACCATAGCAGAAGTACAGACAGAGTACATGTAACAGAAGCATTGAGGGAGTGTTTTCTGACTGGGGAGATTGGGGAGGTTCCTGAATGAGGTGATAGACGAAGTGTCATTTCTCGAATCACGGGCACATTTTATCACATGTTTTGCATATCCATCATATCTCCATCATTCTATTTTGCTCTGGTTATGAGAGTCAGGAATGAGAGAATATAATACATACCAAAGGTGGTTGAAGCAAAAGTCACAGTCATGTCCTACTCTTTGCGATCCCATGGACTGTAGCCCACAGTCTCCTCTGTCCATGGAATTCTCCAGACAAGAGTACTGCAGTGAGTTGCCATTTCCTTCTCCAGGTGATCTGAACCCAGGCATCGAACCCGTATCTCCCGTGTCTCCTGCATTGCAGGCAAATTCTTTGCCTGCTGAACTACCAGGGGGTGGTTTGACAAAGCAAAACATAATGAAAATTTTACCAGAATAAAAGTACACATGGATGACCAAGATGATAGGTGTTTCAGTAGTATGGGAATTAGTATTTAGATAATTGATCCCAGAATAATTAATTCTGTTATTTCTTATTTTTTTGCACCAAATACAAGTTCTTTCTGATATAGGTGATGGGGTAACTATTTGTTGATGAATTTCCTCTCATCTTCAACCTTGTGGTTGAGTTATTCATGCTAAATTTTAAAGGCAGGTATCAGACAATTCAGAGCACACATGATCAGTCATATCCCCCACAGACTGTAGCCTGCCAGGCTCTCTCTGTGCATGGAATTTTCCAGACAAGAATACTGAAGTGAGTTGCCATGTCCTACTCCAGGGGATCTTCCCGACCCAGGGATGGAACCGGGGTCTCCCACACTGCAGGCAGATTCTTTACCTTCTGAGCCACATTACATATTTAGCAGTTCGGGGCTCATCCCTGGAGGATTCTGAGAGCTGGCCAGAAGAGAAAAACACAAGCCAGCTTCAGGAAGTATGGAAGGAGGGAGAGAGAATACTCGCAGGCCTGGAGCGAGCTGAAATAGTACTCCTGGGCCCTGGGATACCAGCAAGGGGAGTGTGTACCCTCACAGGTGCCCAGAGGCCTTGCTCCAGGGCATAGGGTGACATGGTATTGCTCACACACAGACTCAGACCTGACTGCAGCCAGGTGGCCCCTCCCACCAGCCAGTGGACCTATATACTACACTCTGGAGGGGGAAGCATTCTGGAGAAGTCCACTTAGGTGTCTTACCAACCCACGGCAGACAAGCGACTTTCAAAGATCTTTAAACCTCTACATTGGGCTGTATGTGGTACTTGGGTTGGAGGTGAGTAGGTGAGTGGCTTCCCCCACCCAAGATGCAGACCCCGGCTGGCTACCCACTAGACAGGCCCTTGTGCTGGCAGCCTGGGGTGAGATGGCCTCGTCCCGAGATGTCTTGAGGCGTGCACAGCCAACTCCCGCTCTCCCCACACCTGCACCCAGGTTCCTGCTCAGAGAAGAGGGAAGCAGGGCCCAGGCAGAGAAGACATACCTAGCAGGCCTAGGGTGCCAGAGGGTGGGAGATCAGGTTGCCAAGAACCAGTCTTAGGGACGTGGCAGGATGTGAGATGTCATGCAAGTCAAGACTCCAAGCCTCGGGTGCAAGTTCCAATGTCACAACTGACTTGCAAAATGTTTTTAAAGACAAAATTACTTTTAAAATTTAAGACAGCAACTGCAGAGCACTTCTGAACATGGAGCCCCTCTGCCACTGCACTGATCACATGGTTCTGAAGCTGGTCATTGTGTCAGGAATATGAAAGGTTGATGCAAAGGATGGGTGGATCTTAAAAATGGGTACAGTTGGGGACTTCCCTGATGTCCAGTGCTGAAGCTGAA
Source organism: Aepyceros melampus (assembly GCA_006408695.1). Taxonomy (NCBI): domain Eukaryota; kingdom Metazoa; phylum Chordata; class Mammalia; order Artiodactyla; family Bovidae; genus Aepyceros; species Aepyceros melampus. Next base: position 216,116 of record SJXQ01005281.1, on the reverse strand, counting down.
GCTCCAATATTTTAGCCACCTGATGCAAAGAACCAACTCATGGGAAAAAAATGGTTTCACAATTCACATAAAATTATGCTTATACTATAGTCTATTAAGTGTGCAATAGTATTACATCTATCAGATAATGTACATACCTTAAAGATACTTTATTGGTAAAAAATGCTAATCATGATTTGACAATGCAGTTACCACAAATCTTCAATTTGTTGAAAAACAAACAAACTATCTGTGAAGTGCAACAAAATGAGGCATGCTTGTATAAAGTCCTCATTAAAAATCCATAATGTCCTTTAAAAAAAAATAAATTCCCTGACAGTGAAAGCACCAACTCTTAACCACCGGACTCCCAGGGAATTTATTTTTTTTTAAAGGACATTATGGATTTTTAATGAGGACTTTATACAAGCATGCCTCATTTTGTTGCACTTCACAGATAGTTTGTTTGTTTTTCAACAAATTGAAGATTTGTGGTAACTGCATTGTCAAATCATGATTAGCATTTTTTACCAATAAAGTATCTTTAAGGTATGTACATTATCTGATAGATGTAATACTATTGCACACTTAATAGACTATAGTATAAGCATAATTTTATGTGAATTGTGAAACCCAAATATTCATCTAACTTGCTTTACTGTGATATCCATTTTATCATGGTGGTCTGGAACTGAATATGTAGTGTCTCCAAGGTCTGCCGCTACTCTGGCTAGATCAGACTTCCAGTGTTCCCCAGTGCCAACCAACCTCTAATATCTCGGTTCTTTTCTCTCTTTGCAAAAGTCTGAAAACTGTTGCTTTTTGTATTTTATCCTGTTTTATTGTTGCTTATGGTGGGGAGGCTTATCTGGTACCCGTTATTCCCTCCTGTTTGGAAGCCATATTGAACTGACTTCCTAACTAGTGTTTGCTTGCAATCACCATGCCTTTGGGCAGAGACATGGGGTGTAATTCTGGGATCTGCTTCTAATATACTTATAATCACTTTATATAATTACAAGGACTGAATTAGTGGAGTGATAGTAAAGGAATCAGTGTTGTTATACTAAATACAGCATCATGAAATGGCTATCATTTGTGCTGCTGTTTAATACTTCATCAACTAGCAGTTATTTGCAAGATTGGTTACTTGTTTTTCATTATGCCTCCCATTTCCCTTCACATTAGTGAGCTTTCTAGTTTTTCATACAGGTAATATTTATTGAACCTTTATTATGTGATACACACACACACACACACTATACTGTGTACTGTGGATACAGAGCTTAAATGCACTCCTTAGAGAAAATTACTGTCTAGTGAGGAAGACAGACAAGTAAACAGATTATTAACATAGTGCCTAAGTTGTTGCAATATTTAGTGAAATATCTGGAAATGACAAATAAGGAAATTCTGATACCTTTTTCATTGTTCTGCTTTAAATGATCCATTCATTTCATTATTCCTTGACCTCTTATTTTTTTCATCAACCCATGCACAAACTTGTGTCTCATTTGAAACCATTCCTGGGTTTTAATTTAGCATCTACAAAATTAGTACCCTTGCTTCTTACTATATTGAGTAACACAGTAGAAATGTTTTCAGATATCTTATTTTAGAGACAAATTTAAATTGAGTTTTAAATAGATATTTCAATCAAACCTTATGAATATGAAATTACATTAGTAAAAATGAAATACAATTTTATTGCTCCTTTTTTATGTTGGAAAAATGATAAAACCAAAATCAATATATTGTACATTTCATGACTAACCCACAATCAAGGATACTATACTTGGCTTCTTCAAATGTATGGTGACACAGAAGGAATTGAGAGGAAGCACATGAAATACCTATCCCCTCTTTATTAAAAGGCAGAGGGTGGGAATAGTTCTTTTTGATGGGTTAAGTACTGACCTACAAAAGTGGAGAAAATAGGCCAGAGAAGAAGAGGTAAGCCTGGTAGAAAGAAGTTGAAGTGTGGTTGCTATAGAGTTATAAAACTCCTAGACCTGATCAAAGAGAGGAAAGCCAAAGGGGTTCTTTCATGTGCTAGAATAGGACGGCTCAGAACATTCTTATGAAAAATAAGCAATGATCTTGCTTAACTGCTAACTGGGCTTCCTGGAGACTTTTCCTGTCCTTTTATTCCAACATCAGCAGTTTAATCAGGTTTATGAAGAGAGAGAAGAGCTTGTTAAAACTCCTTTGACTTTTCTTTTTTTTCCCTCTTCCCTGAACACTGTTCAAAATCAACCAATAAGTGAAAAACCTACATAGTAACATCTCAGTTCATTAATGTGAAGGAAAATGTGAGGCATATTGAATAACAAATAAGCAACCAATCTTAAAAATAACTGTTAATTGATGAAGTGCAAATGGTGGCCCTTTCATAATGCTATATTTAGCATAACTAGATTCATCCATAAAAACTTCATTTTAGAGGAGACAGGAAATTTAAGTTTTAGAAGAGCAAAACGTTGATTTTCAAAAATGAAAAGGAAATGAATGTAAAATATCCAGATGTTTAGGAAGATGGTAAGACTATATTTTCAGTGATAATTTACTAGTTTCTCATTTCCCTGAAGTTTTATATTAGAGTGCCCAGGTTCTTAATATTTTGAACATAAAAGCTGCATTAGATCAGTAGCAAACATTCAGCATCAAGGAAAATAAAAATTACTGATCACTTCTTAGTTTTTATGGCACGGGACAGGAGAAGAAAGAAGAAAATGAATGTCTTCTCTATTTTGATTGCTAAATTTCAATGCAAACAATAAGACCAATACATATGTTCATGGACAGAAATATACAAACATTTTTCGACATACCATGAGTGACTGCTTAATCACAAGGTCAAAGTAGACTTTTTAGATACAGCTTTCTATACGGTCTTATAAGATTGTGTGAAAATTTATCTGTGGAGACAAACTATTTGGGTTCACCTCACTTCTCTCCTGTTTATTAATTTAATCTCTCCATGCCTAAGTTTACTTGTTTTTTAGCAGGCAGGGAATAATATCTACCCTTTAATGTTGTAAAGACTTAATGAAGTTATGTATATAAAGTGTCTAAGATAAATTTTGGCATAAAAATGGATCATAAATAAGGGGAAGTTATGTTATTCACCAAAATTGAAATTCCATGATGGTATAAACTATGCATTATCTATGATTGTATCTCCAATGCTTTTATATGTGCCAAGCACAGAATAAACACAATAAGTAAATTTTTAAATAAATGAATGAACCTCAGCCTCCCAGTGCATAAAATCAAACATAAATTGGGTTGTATCAATGAGAGCATTGGCTGCTATTAGTGAATTCCCATTGACCACAATTGGTGTAGTCAACAACAGAGTCCCCTGAAGGGAAAGGTTATTTTCACTCTGCTCCTATGTAGTGCAGGTGCTTGAATTGAAATACAGGTCCACCAGAGACAGAGAGATGGCTCTCTGACACAGAGTTGGAGTAAAGTCAGGACATATAGTTTGGGTCTTAATCTTTGGGCATTTCTTCTTTAAATTATTTCATCTTGTTGATAGTTAGTAATGTCTCCAATAGGTAGTATGTTTCTGGAAATGCTCTTCCTGGATACCACGATTTAGACTATGTTGATTTAAGACTACTGGATATAACAGAAATATTCACTAAAGGCATTCAATTTATTCTTTTTCTTTCATTGAAGTGTTAAGCATGTTCATTTGATCATCATTGATTTTATTAGTATATCCTCATATATTTTATTAATATACCCATACATATATTGATACTACCCTTGCACATTCTAATCCTTTTTTTAGTTGAAACAATTTCTCTTAAAGAGTACAAACATAAATGAATATTTCATAACTTATCAATAGTCAAAGAAACAACAAGTGAAAAGAGAAAAGACAAGTATAAGCTGATAGTGTAAATCCTAATTGCACAAGACTATAGTGAAGACCAGGCTTCCCAGGTGATGCTAGTGGTAAAGAACCCACCTGCAAATGCAAGAAACATAAGAGACAAATTCAGGAGACATAAGATTTCTGAGTTCAATCCCTGGGTCTGGAAGATCCCCTGGAAAAGGGCATGGCAACCCACTCCAGTGTTCTTGCCTGGAAAAATCCCATGGACAGAGGAGCCTGGCAGGCTAGAGTCCACAGCGTCACAAAGCGTCAGACACGACTGAAATGACTTAGCATGCATGCATGCATAGTAAAGCCCTCATTTAAACAGAAGCAGAGATAATCAGCAACCCTCCAACATGTACACATCATATGGGTAAGTGAACTCTGGTTTATATAGTAAGAAAAGTAAGCCAACTCGGAGCCTTTGAAGATTACCATAGTGATAACATTTGGATTTTATCATAAATTCATGCCATTCTTGCTAGAGTTAGGAAACGATTTCCTTTTTCAATATGCTTTCAAATCCAGTGACAAAATAAATGTTTTAGTCTTTCTATTAAATAGAGAATCTACAATTTATTAATAAAAATATATAGTTAGTTTTCTGATTGTGAAATGAACTTCACTTAATAGGGAGGCTATGTGCTACAGTAGATTAAAAGGCAGGTGTTGGAGTCAGGAAGACCTAGAATCAGAACCCATAGTTGTCATATATTACCTTCAACAAATCCCTTTCTGTTTCTGTGCTTCAATTTCTTCATCTGTAAAATAGGAAAAAATAATACCCAGATAATACAAGTTTAAAGTGTTATCTTTAGGATTTTCCATGTATAGCGTCACATCATCTGCAAACAGTGACATAGTTTTACTTCTTCCTTTCTAATTTGGATTCCTTTTCTTTTTCTTCTCTGACTGCTGTGGCTAGGACTTCTAAAACTATGTTGAATAAAAGTGGTGAGAGTGAGTATCCTTGTCCTGTTCCTTGTCTTAGAGGAAATGCTTTCAACTTTTCACTGAGTATGATGTTAGCTGTAGGTTTGTCATATATGGCCTTTATTATGTTGAGGTATGTTCCTCTATGCCCAATTTCTAGAGAGTTTTTTATCATAAATTAATTTTATCAAAAGCTTTTTCTACATCTATTGACATGATCATATGGCTTTTACTCATCAGTTTGTTAATATGTTTGTAGCACATTGATTGATTTGTGAATATTGAAAAATCCTTGCATCCCTGGGAAAAAAATTCCACTTGATCACGGTGCATGATTACTTTAATGTATTGTTGGATTTGGTTTGCTAGTGTTTTTTGAGGATTTGACTTCTAAAACTATGTTGAATAAAAGTGGTGAGAGTGAGTATCCTTGTCCTGTTCCTTGTCTTAGAGGAAATGCTTTCAACTTTTCACTGAGTATGATGTTAGCTGTAGGTTTGTCATATATGGCCTTTATTATGTTGAGGTATGTTCCTCTATGCCCAATTTCTAGAGAGTTTTTTATCATAAATTAATTTTATCAAAAGCTTTTTCTACATCTATTGACATGATCATATGGCTTTTACTCATCAGTTTGTTAATATGTTTGTAGCACATTGATTGATTTGTGAATATTGAAAAATCCTTGCATCCCTGGGAAAAAAATTCCACTTGATCACGGTGCATGATTACTTTAATGTATTGTTGGATTTGGTTTGCTAGTGTTTTTTGAGGATTTTTGCATTTATGCTCATCAGTGATATTCACCTGTAATTTATTTTTGTGATATCTTTTTCTGATTTTGGTATCAGAGTGATGCTGACCTCATATAATGAGATATCATCTCACACCTGTCAGAATGACTATCATTAAAAAGAACACAAATAACAAATGTTGGCAAGGTTATAGAGAAACAGAAGTCCACATACACTGTTGGTGGGAATGTAAAGTGGTACAGCCACTGTGGAAAACAGTATGGAGAGTCCTCAAAAAAACCAAAAATAGATCATATGACCCAGGAATTCCACCCTTAAGTATATATACAAAACAAAATACCTAATAAAAAAACCAAAACACTACTTTGAAAAGATGCATGTACCCCAATGTTCATAACAATGTATTTACAATAGCCAAGATATGGAAGCAACCTAAGTGTTTACGAGCAAATGTAATAGATATTCACAATGGAATACTACTCAGCCATAAAAAAGAATGCAAATTTGCTATTTATCACAATATGGATAGACTTAGCATTATGCTAAGTGAAATAAGTCAGACAGAGAAAGACAAATGCTATATGATATAATTTATAAGTGAAATCTAAAAAATACCACAAAATAGTGAATATAGCACAAAGAAAATGCTGACTCACAGATATAGAGAACAAATTAGTGGTTACCAGTTGAGAGGGAGAGAGGGGCAACATAGAGGTAAGGTAGTGGGAGGTACAAACAACTGGGAGTAAGATAGGCTACAAGGATGTATTGTACAGCATGGAGAGAATAGCCAATACTTTGTAAAACTGCAAATGGAATGTAACCTTCAAAATTATGTAAAAAATTTAAAAATTCTGTTATGTCAAACCCTTTCTTTTATCCATTCTAAACCTATTATATGAAGTTAAGAGACAGAGAGGTGCAGCTTACAGATATTACTGAATTTTAGATATGCAAATTTTTCATTCCTTTGTTGGTTGCTAGTCAGTATAATTAATTACATTCCATTGCATACATGGGACTTTTCCAAATAGTAGAGAAAGTACTGAGCATTGTCATTGCATTTCAGGAGAAAAGTAACACATTAACTACAAAAAAATGTTTGCCAAAATGATGAAATGTTCTTTCTGATTGAAATATAAGTAATATACTCAAGTAACTTTCAGTGAGTAGAAAAATCTAGCTGTGTCACTTGGTTTAAAGAATTCTAATAATAGCAAATGAAGCAACTGACAAATAACTAATCTCAAACATATACAAGCAACTCCTGGAGCTCAATTCCAAAACAAT